>JAODXP020000012.1:15694317-15704317 GCA_027497455.2 Sardinella longiceps | reverse complement strand
CCAAAAAAGTGCTTAGTGCAGGCTGAAACGCATGGAGTTGAGCACTTTCTTTGGATTTAAGCACTTGGGAGAATACCGGCCTGAGCTGAGGAAGAGTCAGTGCTCATCTACTCACTTTCTGACAGGCTTCTTCGCTTTGCCTCTCTTCTTCCGAGCCTGGAGAGCAAGCACTGAAACAAACAAACAAACAAACACACACACACAGAGAGAGAGAGAGAGGACTGTCAATAAAGTGCTCTTTCTGAATCAAACCCTTAAAACTAGTGTAGTGTAGCCTGACATAGCCCGACCATAATACTGCTGTGCATCCGTATTCTTGGTCTGGAGGTTCTTTAACCTGACGAGATTATAGGGCGGGGGAGGCAGGGAATTCAGTTCTGGATTGAAATGATTGGAAAACTCGTCTAATCAGCTTCGCTTATTGGCCGGTTGTCTCTGTACCAATGTAAACACGCCCCAGAAGACCGTCCCCAGACCATGAATACGGATGAACAGTAGTATTATGGGTAGGCTATGTCAGGCTAAGTGTAGTGCAGTGTTTCTCAAACTGTGGGGCGGGCCCCACTTGTAGGGCGCAGACTCCTGACAGGTGGGGCGCAAGACATGTCTTTGTGATCAACCAACGGTCGCACCATGCCCCCTCAATTGTCAGATATATATGCGTATATGAAAGTAAATTGAGATTTCCAATGGTGTTATTTCCTAGTTGCTGTGATGAGGGATCTGAGAGAACATAAAAAAATTCTAACATTGACAAAAATCCTGTACTAGCAAAGTATTCCTCACGGAGATACATGTATTGTGCGAAATTGAGTCTTCCAGGTGGGGCGTGAAAATTCTCTGCCTTCCAAAGTGGGGAATGACAGAAAAAGTTTGAGAACCACTGGTGTAGTGTGTCCTGCACTCTGGAGTGGAGAAGAGGATGAATGGTAAATGGACTGCATTTATATAACGCTTTTCTACTCCTACAAGCACTCAAAGCGCTTTACAATGTATGCCTCACATTCACCCATTCGCACACCGGTGACAGAGGCTACCATGCAAGGTGCCGATCTGCTCACAGGGAGCAATTTGGGGTTAGGTATCTTGCTCAAGGACACCTTGATGGGGTCAGGTGGAGTGGGGCTGGAACCCGCAACTCTATGGTTGCCGAACAGCACCTCTACTGCAATCTGACATAGGCTGAATTCCAATAATTTTCCTAAACTCAAGCCTTTTCTGCCATTGTTGGAGAGCAGCAGACAGGCATCATTGTGACTCCAGACATCCCATCCAGCTGAAACTAATTAAGGGAAACCTTCAAATATACTGTATAATGTATTATACAATATTGTATTCAACTCCACTGAATTAAATTATAAATTATAAGCACATAAGCTTTTACAGTCCACTATTGGCCTCATAATTTCCCTAGGACGTCAATGAGGCTCTTTTTGGATTTGAGAAAGATGTCCACTTCCCCAAGCTACCAGCAAACGTTCCCAGAGCCCGTGTACCAGAGAAATTTTAATAAGGGCTCTGCCATCGCTCCCATTAAACCTTTGCTGACGTTACTCTGATGATTAAAAAGCGCGCTGTCACAGGGTACCTGCTAGCCACATAGCCTACACAATGAGCCTGCCTGCTGAATGGCAACTTTGTATCAATGTAACTTTGTTGAAAAATTTCAGTCCACATTTTTAAGTTGAAAATTCGAATTTACAAAACACATACGAATTAATGCACCTTGAAAGGGACCCCGTTGAAGGGATACAAAACCTATAAAAGTTGGACAATGCTGTGTATAATGCCAGCTTTAGTTAGGACTTTGGTAATGCCTAACTTCAAAACACATGTGCCATTCAAATGTTAGCTGGTTGCACATTTGTATATTTTAACAACACGCGAACACCACTTGTCATGTCATTAAGTCTGCTGCAGCAAATTGGACTGCAGTAATAAGTTATGGACAGCTCCACACTTAGAACAGACACATCTGTATGAATTTGGACAAGTTAAGCGCAGGCTAACTAATAGACATCTGTGTTAGCTCGGAAGCTAATGCTACCTCGCTACCGCAAAGCGTGGTTCACTATTGTCTTGCCAAGTGCACTGGTTATTTCTCCGGAACAGTTCCCTGAGCATCAGTTCGCTATCCCTATGACTGTGCCACTTCTTACACACGTTTGAGTTAAGGTGTCATTGCACCACTCTTCAAGTTTCTAGTATAGCGGTCCGCTTACCTTTTCTTTCCATGTTTCAGCAGGTTTTTTTTTTCAGCTTAGGTTCAGAGTGTCAACTTCAGCGCAGGCGTCCTCCTGATAACTTCTACAAAACTCCCTCTCTTTCTGGACACGAAATCGTCACAGCCGAGAACAGTGCTGGACAGGCAAACTACACTAGCTACTAATCGAATTACATTTGCAATAGGCTATATTCCCCTGCCACCTTCTAAATTGTATTGTGTGTGTGTGTGTATATTTTACAACTTCTGATACGTTTCTCCATCCTCTCCATCACTTTAATGCATCTGCGCGCAAAGAAAGGGGTTCACATTTTGGACAGTGGTAGAAAGTTTTTTTTTTATTCTTTTTATTACAGTGCATGCAAAGCGATGCACTGTACTGTTCTCCGTTGGCTTCTTCTTCTTTTTATTATTACAGTGCATGCAAAGCGATGCACTGTACTGTTCTCCGTTGGCTTCTTCTTCTTTTTATTACAGTGCATGCAAAGCGATGCACTGTACTGTTCTCCGTTGGCTTCTTCTTCTTTTTATTATTCTTATTATTATTATTCTTCAATGCTCGCTTTTTCTCAATAACCGTTTCACCTAGAAACTTCATTCAAACTTCATCTCGTAGGTCTCGATTTGTGTTGTTATGCTATGACATTTCACTTTTCTACTATTTTTACTTTTTCTACTATCTGCGATAAACGAGCGAAAAAAGTGCTTTTTTTTCACAAATTATGGAATTTTCAGAGTTCCACAACAGAATTCTACTTCCTATTGTTGCTACCTTAACTACTGTAAACATTCTATTGTTGCTTTCTTGACTACTGTAAACATTCCAGAGAACTTTCAGCAGACTAGTGGAACTTCTAGGATTCTATTTCCACGAACATTCTGTTATCTGCTGTATTAACCTTTCCAGTTCATTTCTATTAACTTAATGGGCTATTTAAGCTTATTTCACTTCCATTTGCTGAGGCAAAGGGCTCGCGAAGCGAGCCTCTTTGCCTTTTCCCTCTTCTACTGTCTTTTTCTTTTCAATTCTCTGTATCATCTATTCAACTTTTAACAACTTTTTCATCTTTGCCATTTTTTTCTTTGATTCTCTGTATTATCTGTTCAACTTTTTGGCAACTATTTACGTCTTCACCTTTTTGTCTTCAATTCTCTGTATTAGTCAGGAGGGAATTTGTGAAGATCGTGCACTTCTGGACAAGTTTTTGATTTTTGGCAGGGTGTTAGGTATAGGCCTAAGGATTTCAAAAATCAATGGATACAAGTTGGGATGACCCCCTAGTGGCTGGTATACATACAATCCAAAATGGCTGGTATGCATAAAAGAAATGGCTGTATCTAGGTTTCTTTTGGTCTTAAATTATTGTATAATGTCATTTTCTTCTTTGTTTGACACAAGGAATCCAATTCTGACATGTTCTTCCTATTTTAGGTAAAATTGTTATATTAAATCTGTTATCATAGTCATCTTTAGCTAGGATAAACTGTCAATATCTGTGAAAGAGACACACAGAATTGGAGGTGTCGGATCATTATGACACCTTCTGAATGCATGAAAAGTTTTGTGATATTCTGTCCATGGGGGGCCATACAGTAAATTGATTTATGACATTTTACACCAACTGGCCAGCAGGTGGCCGGATATTTTTCTGCAAATATTTTAATAACCATAGGGCCTAGGAGGGCCACATTTTTATATGATTGTCTACAGGGGCCGTGTAAACCTATCCTATGATCACCCATTCCATGTATAGCGCCACCAAGTTAAAAATGAAAACCCAAAGTAAGGTATTGTAATCGGTGTTTACAGGTATTATTGGCTGACATGGTCAAAACTGCACGAAATTGGAGGCCTCCCTGAAATGCGTCGGTTTGCTACTGGTCGATGTCAGAAAAAGTTGTGCTGAAGCTTAAACCAATCACACCACTTTCCTCTGACGTATGTGACGTGAAGGGAACTGCTTGAGTAACAGGACTGAGTAACTGAGGACTGAGACTGCCATCAACACGCTTCTAACAAGGGCCGTTGAAGCTGCTCAAAGTTGATTGGTTCTCGATTAAGTAGATGAAGTTCCCGATCTTTCGGGGGCTCAGAAACCCTGTGTAGATTGTAGCTGGCCAGACCAGCGACAAACAACGCAGAAGGTGTTACCTCACTGGGAGGGCGGGCCAGTCTACCTGAAAGCAGGCAAGAAAATCAGCCATGGTCACCATGTTGCTTTGCAAGGTGAAATGAAATGGACCACGTAAAGGAGCATGGGTACCCCCAGGCTATCAAACCACAGGTCTATGGATTTATTCACAATTCATAGACCCAAGACCCAATTCATTCACAATTCAAGCCCCTCTATCCTTCCAAACTAGTGATGTCCTTGCTTTAATGGAATAGTCCACCTCTTTATGGTCCGTCTTTCAGCTCTGTGCTATACCAGCGGCCAAGACTTTTGACAGGCTTAACTGTTGGTATTGGCTCGTTGTTGACGTGGAACCTCTCATTAGCAAGCTGGCCTTTGACAATAGAGATGCTGCGGGATTTGCTGAGTTTGATCGCCATCCGTGCCCCTTGAATGTTTTTTTGGAGTTTATCCGGTAGGCGTTTGGTGCGTTCTTCAACCGCTTTCCTCCAACCACCCATCAGGATGCCCGGATGATGAGCTCCATTGCCATGGTAAACGCCAGTGGGGAGATGGTGCAGCTCACCATTATGCCAACCTTGAGGTGCTGGCAGGCAGTTGTGCTAGCCTGCACTGTGACATAAAACTGAAGGTCCTGAAAGTAGGCTTTGAGCAGCCTTGTGGGATTGCCAGACAGTGCCTCAAGTTCCTCTCCACTTCCGCTGCCTTGTTCCACTGTCTTCTCAGGCACCTTCTTTCCTTCACCAGCCTTTGAATCTCTCTTTGCCTTCTGGACTTGGAATGAGCTGGTTCCTTCAGTACCTTACGGCGCTCGCTTTTCACCCTAAATCTCTCTGCCCCATAGCTGCAGATGACTTCTCCAATCTTGTCCAGCTTCTTCTCTACACCACCTTGCAGCCCCTCCAGGAGATATATTGATGGTTCCCCACTAATTTTTCTGACAAGATTTAGGCCAAAATATTTGAGGCTTTCGACCTTTTTTTTCCTAACTTGATGGATCTTGAGACACTTCTCTGATGTTATCTTTTTCCAGCCACAGATGCAGCAAATTCGTTGCTTGTGTCCTGCCAGAGCTGCTGCTGTTGTTTTCGTTGCAAGGTCCGTTACCATGTGGTCCGCCTATGAGTCCATCTTCCACCCCCACTCTTGCAGACTCCAGGGGTATTTTTCCTTTCAAACTTTTTGTAGCCATATTGGGTGGGACCGAGTCACTATCTAGTGACCAGCTCCTGCCAACATGCCAACACAAAACTTGGCATGCATTTTGACACACCTTATTTTGTGCAGTTTTGACCATGTCAGCCAGAGACACCTGTTTACACTGATTACAATACCTCCCATTTATAACCAGGTGGCGCTATACATGGAATGGGTGATCATGGGATAGGTTTACATGGCCCCTGAAGTCAAGCACATAAAAATGTGGTCCCCCTAGGCCCTATGGTTCTCTAATTATTCGCAGAAAAATGTTCGGCCCCTGCTGGCCAGTTGGTGTAAAATGTCATAAAATGTCATAAATCAATTTACTGTATGTCCCCCCATGAGCAGAATATCACAAAACTTGCCATGCATATGGAAGGTGTCATAAGTAATAATTTTGTGTGACTTTTTCACAGATATTGACAGTTTATTTTAGCTAAACATGATATATTTAATATAATTAATATAAAATTATATCTAAAATGAGAAGAAGATATCCGAATTGGACTCCTTGTGTAAAACAAAGAAGAAAAATGACATTATACAACAATTTAAGACTAAAGGAAACCTAGATTTAGTCTTTTCTTTTTCCGTTGGGGGCCATTTTGGATTGTATGTATACCAGCCACTAGGGGGTCACCCCAACTTGTATCCATTGATTTTTGAAAACCTTAGACCTATATCTAACACCGTGCCAAAAATCAAAAACTTGTCCAGAAGTGCACGATCTTCATGATTTTCAACGAATTCCCTCCTGACTATATTATCTAATCACTTTTTCATCAACATTTGACATTTTTGCCTATTTCTCTTCAATTCTCTGTATTAATCTATTCAACTTTTTTGCCAACTTTTTACTGTACATCTTTGCCTTTTTCTCTTCAATTCTCTGTATTATCTATTCAACTTTTTGGCAACCTTTTAGGCCTAGCCTACATATTTTCCTTTTTTTCTCTTCAATTCTCTGTATTATATTCAACATTTTCTGCAACTTTTTTTTTTTTTTCAAATCTTTTCCTATTTCAACTTTTTCCTATTTCAACATTTTGAAACAAATTTACACAAAGCAACCAACCAACAAAGCAAACAACGAACCATTTGATGCAGCCAAAGGTTGTGTCCACCTTTTACCACTAATTTAACTACTGATACGGGCCATGTTCATTCAAACTATCATCAACTATCTTTTTTTTTCAACTATTCAATATCACCCATTCATCAACATTGACAATAGCCACTGCTAACAACTCCCATGATGACCTAGCAATATACATAGCAACCAACAAGATCAATGTAGCAACCAACATATCCGCCCTCGCAATGGCCTAGTAACAACCTCAGATACCCCTACAATGTCCTGGGAACCAGTTCCACAATGATGACATGGCAACTGGCATAGCAACCAACATGCTCAACATGGCAAACAGCATAGCAACCACCATATCCGCCCTAGCAACAGCCTAGCAACTGCCTCCAGCAGCCTTGCAATGTCTTTACAACCACTCCAGCAATAATGATATAGCAATGAAAACAGCAACCAACATGATCAACGTAGCAACCAGCATAGCAACCTACATGTCCACCCTAGCAACTGCCGAACAACATCCTTAAGCACCAATGCCACCTTCCAGGAAGCACTTCCACAATGATGACCTAGCAATGAACATTACAACCAACATGATCAACGTAGCAACCACCATAACTTACCTGGCAACAGCCTAGCAACAACCTCAAGAAGCCCTGCAATGTCCTAGGAACCGCTTCCACACTGATGACCAAGCACTAGACATAGCAACCAACATGATCAATGTAACAACCAGCATAGTAACCACCATATCCGCCCTAGCAACAGCCTAACAACAACCAAAAGTACCCTTGCAATCAACATAACAACCAATACAGCAACCAGCACCAGTTTCTTTTTTTTTTCAACTATTCAACAACATGATCAAGGTAGCAACATTTTCTTTGCTACTTGACTAGTAACTTTGATTGCCTAAACAAGTTTCCTCTTTACTCTACTTTTCTACTTTTTTTCTACTATCACTTTCTAAGTGTACTTTTTTAAACGTTTGCATGCACTGTGTAATTCCTTGGAATTGCAAATCTAGTTCTTATTATTATTATTCTTCAATGCTCGCTTTTCTCAATAACCGTTTCACCTAGAAACTTCATTCAAACTTCATCTCGTAGGTCTCGATTTGTGTTGTTATGCTATGACATTTCACTTTTCTACTATTTTTACTTTTTCTACTATCTGCGATAAACGAGCGAAAAAAGTGCTTTTTTTCACAAATTATGGAATTTTCAGAGTTCCACAACAGAATTCTACTTCCTATTGTTGCTACCTTAACTACTGTAAACATTCTATTGTTGCTTTCTTGACTACTGTAAACATTGCAGAGAACTTTCAGCAGACTAGTGGAACTTCTAGGATTCTATTTCCACGAACATTCTGTTATCTGCTGTATTAACCTTTCCAGTTCATTTCTATTAACCTAATGGGCTATTTAAGCTTATTTCACTTCCATTTGCTGAGGCAAAGAGCCTGCGAAGCGAGCCTCTTTGCCTTTCCCCTCTTCTACTGTCTTTTTCTATTCAATTCTCTGTATCATCTATTCAACTTTTGACAACTTTTTCATCTTTGTCATTTTTTTCTTTGATTCTCTGTATTATCTGTTCAACTTTTGGCAACTATTTACCTCTTCACATTTTTGTCTTCAATTCTCTTCAATTATCTATTCACTTTTTAATCGACATTTTACATTTTTGCCTATTTCCCTTCAACTTTTTGCCAACTTTTTACTGTACATCTTTGCCTTTTCTCTTCAATTCTCTGTACTATCTCTTCAACTTTTTGGCAACCTTTCAGGCCTAGCCTACATATTTTCCTTTTTTCTCTTCAATTCTCTGTATTATATTCAACATTTTTTGCAACTTTTTTTCCTCATCTTTTCCTATTTCAACTATTTCCTATTTCAACATTTTTAAACAAATTTACACAAAGCAACTTTTTATGTAATCATCAACAACGAACCATTTGACGCAGCCAAAGGCTGCGTCCACCTTTTATCACTAATTTAACTACTGATACGGGCCATGTTCATTCGAACTGTGATCAACTATCTTTTTTTTTTTTCAACTATTCAATAATCACCCATTCATCAACATTAACAATAGCCACTGCTAAAACAACTCCCATGATGACCTAGCAATATATCAACCAACAAGATCAATGTAGCAACCAACATATCCGCCCTCGCAATGGCCTAGTAACAACTTCAGACACCCCTATGGCAATTGACATAGCAACCAACATGCTAAACATGGCAAACAGCATAGCAACCACCATATCCGCCCTAGCAACAGCCTAGCAACTGCCTCCAGCAGCCTTGCAATGTCTTTAGAACCACTCCATCAATAATGATATAGCAATGAACATGGCAACCAACATGATCAACGTAGCAACCAGCATAGCAACCTACATGTCCACCCTAGCAACTGCCTAACAACAACCTTAAGCACCAATGCCACCTTCCAGGAAGCACTTCCACAATGACCTAGCAATGAACATTACAACCAACATGATCAACGTAGCAACCACCATAACTTACCTGGCAACAGCCTAGCAACAACCTCAAGAAGCCCTGCAATGTCCTAGGAACCGCTTCCACACTGATGACCAAGCACTAGACATAGCAACCAACATGATCAATGTAACAACCAGCATAGTAACCACCATATCCGCCCTAGCAATGGCCTAACAACAACCAAAAGTACCCTTGCAATCAACATAACAACCAATACAGCAACCAGCACCATTTTCTTTTTTTCAACTATTCAACAACATGATCAAGGTAGCAACATTTTCTTTGCTACTTGACTAGTAACTTTGATTGCCTAAACAAGTTTCCTCTTTACTCTACATTTCTACTTTTTTTCTACGATCACTTTCTAAGTGTACTTTTTTAAACGTTTGCATGCACTGTGTAATTCCTTGGAATTGCAAATCTAGTTTATTTATTTATTTATTTATATGTGAATGGTTCTGTGGGAAACATAGTATCTTTGGCTCCATCTACTGGTTTAAATGTTAAAGGGAAAGCATGCTTGGCCCTGACAAAATTCAGTCACATTTAGGATGGCAGCTGATGCTGTATTGATATAACCAACTGAAATTTAATGATAATGATTTAATGGTTATATTAAGGCTTAGCATAATTTCTTATAAGTTTGCTCTATTTTACATTTTTGTTTCTTCAAAGTTTGAGTGTCCTCTACAGAACAACCCATATTCCAGGGTTGGGTTGAGTTGGGTCATACCTGTTTACCAACAGGAAAGGAATACAAAATTAATTGGTAGGCCTAGCACATTAGGACTGTGTTAGTGATGGTCAGAAAATGTGCCTTTCTTCTTCATCATTCTTCAGTAGCTTGTGGT
>JAODXP020000012.1:15686817-15689317 GCA_027497455.2 Sardinella longiceps | reverse complement strand
TGCACTCACCTGAGTATACAGGTAAGGACACCTACCCCAGATAGTTTGGCTCAGAGCCGTATATAGAGAGAGTTCGGACAACAAAGGACTCGAACGTTCAAGCTATTCACTACGCTGATTGGTTGTGAGCTTGTCACATGTTTTATGGACTCCATGTTTGCTACCAATTCACGCAGGGACTCCCATTAGGGAATGTCAGATATCGGATAATGAAGTTCAGTATATCATTAAATTATACAAATGGTCCTGCTTATGGCCTCAGTACAAGACCGGGAAAGGAGAAAAGTTTCCCTCATGACCACAAATTGCGAGGTTATGTTAGAAGGAAGAACTGGATGAGGAGTAGCCTATGTGAACGAGCAGGTTATAAGGTAATATTATTTATAATTAATTTATTTTTGTCTTTGAAACTTGTTAAGAATTGAAACTGGAAAGATTAGCTCACAACATCATTAATAAAGCCTTGGTTATATGGTCTCAAAAACTGCATCAGTGAAGTTGCCTACCCCAGCCCCCTGTGCTAACGTTAGCAAGTTAAAATGTGGTTACTTAACTTTAGCTATGTACCTACGTCTAGAAAAACAAAACAAAACAAAAAAAACAGCTGACTTAACTTGGCTCATCTAAACTTAATTGTCATCAATAACTCCGATGCTGATGTGAAAAACAAGCATATTGTGTCACTTCGGCGATGTTGATATCAACTTTATTATCCCAACTTCAGTTGCTCTGCTAGCCTACTGCATGTTGGAAAATTATCCAATATCGCTAGTGGATGACAAGAGAAAAGCATCTCCGTGACTCGATTAGGCTTAGGTGATGGACTGTGGATTAAACCAAGCTGTTGGCAAAATGTAAACTACGTTATTGTTTTAATGTGGCAATGTCAAACCTTCGTATCGCCTGCCCTACAGGCTTCGACGAAGCGCCATTTAAAGATCACATGTTTTCGTCAATTCACTAACGTTAATGGGAGCACTTGGGCAGTTATGATCACAATAAATGCCGTGATGACAGTTTTAAACCACCAAAACATCATGCAACTTCACCCATAGTATAACCAACGTTTCTACACATGAATGTTATCAATGTGAACATTTTTAGTGTACACAAAGTTGTGCTAAAACACCCCTTGTTACTGGACCAAACGCAACAACGTGGAGGATGTGCGCTACCAAAAACGTCTTGTACATAACCTCAATTGTATAAATAATTTTTCAATTATCAAGTTAATGTGTAGGGACCCTTGTAAAGCTACAAACAACGTGTGATGTTATTAAGCCAAGCTGTTGGCAAAATGTAAACTACGTTATTGTTTTAATGTAGCCGAGACGAAGTGCCATTTAGGTAGCAGATATTTTCGTCAATTCACTAACGTTAACGGGAGCACTTGCAGTTATGATCACAATAAATGCCATAATCGCCGTTTTAAACCACCAAAACACCATGAAACTTTACCCACAGTATTACCAACGTGTCTACACATGAATGTGATCAGTTTGAACTTTGTTAGTGTACACAAAGTTGTGCTAAAACACCGCTTGTTACTGGACCTAAGAAAAAATTCGGAGGATATGTGCTACCAAAAACGTCTTGTATGTAAGCTCCTTCTCTACGAAACAATTTTTCAATGATCAAGATAATGTGTACGGACCCTCTTAAAGCTACAAACAACGTGTGATGTTATGTCGAGCTTTCTAAGTATTGTAAAATTAGCGATTTCAATGCCACCGTATATCCGGCCCATCTGCCAGCCGAGTAGAATCCTTTGCCGTTGGTAGCAAACATGGGTCCATGATTCGAGTTGTCCGAACTCTCTCTATATACGGCTCTGGTTTGGCTTTTCTGTCCTGCTTTGGGGAATAACTGGCAATCTTACTGATGATGGATTCAGTTTGAAGGGTAAAACTGGGGGGATTATGGTGCATTCCAGGGAGCTGGGAGGTGGGATTTATGCCACTTGAAGCCTACGGCTACGAGGTCCAACCTCAAAGCGTTAACATGATTGTCCTTGTGGAGCATATTGCGCTATATCACACTATTTAGAACACCTAAATGCTAATAAATACAGTCTGTGGTCTTTCAGTTTGTGTTAAAAGTTTCTGTCTGTGGGCGCCGCAATTGTTGTGTGATGTCATTCTACTGCATCACTGTGAAGTCGGCGTACATCGAAGTACTCCCACTTCACAACTAGAATCTCCCACTTCAAGTGGCGTTCCAGTGCACTTTTCATAGTAGGAGGTCTGAAATCTCCAACCTCCCAGTTTCCTGGAATGCAGCACAAGCCAAACTGAAAGGTCATGTGAAGGTCGTGGGGTCAGTGCTCACCTCATGGCTGGGCATCCTGTTGACCAGGGACTTGGGGGGCGTTCCTGTCAGCCTCATGATCTGCTGCAGCTGGTTAATATCTTACACACAAGGTCAAGGGTCAAACACACACACACAAGCAAAGATGCACAGAGAGCACAGAGAGCACACAGACACACACACACACACACAC
>JAODXP020000012.1:15681817-15684317 GCA_027497455.2 Sardinella longiceps | reverse complement strand
TAGTGGATACTCCTGAGGGAATGTTATGAGTGTTGCACAAACAAAGGAAATGATCTCTTCTATATCAGGGTTTATGGTGTTTCAGGGCAATCTCTGTGCTGACATCAGGGGGCAATTAGCTATTACACCTTTTTGTGCATCCAACTGAGCATGATTCCCGGCACCCGGTAATATGGTGTGTGTTTATCTATTTGTTTGTGTGTGTGTGTGTGTGTGTGTGTGTGTGTGTGTGTGTGTGTGTGTGTACCAGTCATGTTGTAGTGCATCCAGTTGAGCATGATCTCGGGTGCCCGGTACCATCGCGTCGCTACGTAACCCGTCATCTCATCATCCGTGTGCCGCGCCAGACCAAAGTCCAAAATCTGCTCCCACAAGGCAGAGAAGAAAGAGAAAGACATACGTGAGTGTGTGCGCACGTATATGTGTGTGTGTGTGTGTGTGTGTGTGTGTGTGTGTGTGTGGGAAAAGAATCAACCTGTGTGCGTGTGTGTGTGTGAGAGAGAGAGAAAAGAAAGAGCAAATGTGAGTGTGTTTGTGTGCGTGTGTGTTTGTTTGTGCATATATCTGTGTGTGAGAAAAGATAGAGCCAAATTTGAGTGTGTGTGTGTGTGTGTGTGTGTGTGTGTGTGTGTGTGCACGCATGTGTGTGTGTGTGTGTGTGTGTGTGTGTGTGTGTGTGTGTGTGTGTGTGAGCATCAGAGAGAGGAGGTTAGAAAAACTAATCAAAAGATGATTACAAAGATTATTACAATCCATTTCTCATTTTCATTGCCTGGCACCAAGGAAATTAAGATGCTCTCATGAGTGTGAGTGTGTGTGTGTGTGTGTGTGTGTGTGTGTGTGTGTGTGTGTGTGTGTGTGTGTGTGTGTGTGTGTTTGGTCTGATTATAGTTTTTATGGTTATTCTCCTTCTCTTACCTTAAGTTCACAATCCTCATTAACAGCCAGGTTACTGGGCTTCAGGTCCTACAGATGAAAAGAGGGAGAGAGGGAGAGAGGGAGAGAGAGAGAGAGAAGGGGGGGAGAGATGGAGGAAGAGGGAGAGAGAGAGAGAGTTGCATTTAATAATACATTACCATCCAACTATACAACACATAGTGATGCCATACAATACATGAATCTAATGCACCATAGCACCATTTCAGAAAACTAATTTATACTTTAAAACCACATCTTCTCCATCCTCTACAACCTCTCACTGCAGCCCACCTCCCCCCACCCCCCTCACACACACACACACACACACACACACACACACACACACACACACACACACACACACACACACAGCCCAATAGAGCTGTGACAAGTGTCATTATCCAAACTGTAATAAGCACACAGTACTCCATCTCTCCATCAGTGGGATCAAATGAGCCACATCCCAGAATATTCATTTTACTTGTTTTCCATGCTGCTCCTTTTTCAGCTCACAATCTCACATCTCTTTGTTTCCCATGCAGACATTTTTGCAGACCCCAGAAGAAAATATATATAAAATACACTTTATGTTTTCCCTTCCCATTTTAAGTATGAAGAGAGATAGATACTGTACATAGGATTGAGAGGGGGGGTGAGAGAGAAAGAGAGAGAGAGAAAGAGAAGGTGGGTGAAAGAGAGAGAGAGAGAGAGAGGGAGAGAGGGAGGTCAGCGTGCCCACATCCCACCCCCACCAGCTCCCTGTATGTGTGTCCCCATAACACACACCTCACACTAATGCCCCAAGAAAACACACACACACACACACACACACACACACACACACACACACACACACACACACACACACACACACTAATGCCTCTAGAATGCCCCATCGCTCTAATCTACTCTGGTAAAACCTCAACAACCCCCTCAAACCCACCCATTTTTAATCCTAATCTGCAACAGTGCCCCTCCATACACACGCACACACACTTACACAAACACACACCCCAAACACACAGATACCCCCTCACACACACACACACACTCACACACTCAGTAGTGAAATCCACATCACTAATGCCACTGGTAGAACCCTCTAACAACACACACCTGTCTCCAGGCAAGAAACACACACACACACACACACACACACACACATGGGGTGTGTTTACATACTTGTACATACACTCACTGCAGCCACTACCATTCCAATGGCCTGGATATTATGTTGTAGATCTGGCCTGAATATTATGGTCTGTATCTGCAGTGGACAGTATTATTCTGGGAGGAGTCCTACAGTAGAGGCAGTCCCCAGTGCAAAGCTCTCTTATTGATTAAAACCCAATAAATAAATAAATAAATAAATAAATAAAAATAAGGTTTCCAATTTCAGTCACTCACCCTGTGGATGATGTCTGCTGAGTGGATATACTGTAGAGAGAGAGAGAGAGAGAGAGAGAGAGAGAGAGAGAGAGAGAGAGAGAGAGAGAGAGAGAGAGAGAGAGGGAGAGAGAGGGAGAGAGGGAGGGGAGAGGGAGAGAAAGAGAGAAAGGGAGAGAAAGAGAGAGAGAGAGAG
>JAODXP020000012.1:15656817-15671817 GCA_027497455.2 Sardinella longiceps | reverse complement strand
TTATCCAGACGAGGCCTGGAGTTGGTACACTTCCAAGAAAGGTTACTGGATAAGTCAGCAACAACAGCAGCAGCAACAACACAAATTTATTATCACCGTAATTTCTATCGAAGTTAGAAACTCGATAGAAAAATATAAAGCAAGCCATGACATTCCCATTAGTGGTATGCACAGCTTAAGCCGTTCACTTCCCCAGGCACTGACACTTCCTTCTGAAAAGATAACTTGACTGCAAGTTATGTGTGACATTTATTTACAAGTCCAACAGGCACGTCGGCGGCTCCCCAGTATTGCATACTGTATATTCTTTTGTCTTTTTCAGCAGGGCAACGTAAATCTGTGAAGAGGTTCGCTTTACAGTTACTAATGTCCTACATTTAAAAACAAACTCGCTTCAGGGTTATGTTATCTTATCTTATTTTATCCTACTAACGTCCCTTTAATACTGCATGTTTTATCCTACTAACGTCCCTTTAATACTGCATGTTTTATCCTACTAACGTCCCTTTAATACTGCATGTTAGTTGATCTAACATGAACTAGTTCACTTCATGGCTATTACCCAACAGACTGCCAATAGTGTCCAGTGATGGAAAGTAAACACAACAAAGAAATGACTAAAATTCATTTAATTATTTATTTGACCAGCCCAGATTTAAAAACAAAAGAACATGGTAGAGTTCACAGACCACACCATCTCTTTCAGCAAGACGGTCAGGATTACACAAGAAAGCCCACAGGCTTAATTCCATTGCGGTCCCACATAAAAAAAAAAGCACACACAGTTTACCTGTGTAAAATCAAATCTGAGCTTGAGGCCTTTTCTTACTTTCAGCTGAAAAAAATAGCCCACTTGTACAGCGTAGCTGTGGCTGTAAGTGTGCTCATAGACAGGTGTACAAGTGTGCTCATAGACAGGTGAGGTAGAGGAGAAGAGAGGGGGATAGAGAGAGGTGTGTTAGAGGGGTAGAGAGATAGAGAGGGGGATAGAGAGATATGTTAGAGGGATGGAGAGATAGAGAATGGGATAGAGAGAGGTGTGTTAGAGGGGTAGAGAGATAGAGAGGGGGATAGAGAGATATGTTAGAGGGATAGAGAGAGGATAGAGAATGGGATAGAGAGAGGTGTGTTAGAGAGGTAGAGAGATAGAGAGGGGGGATAGAGAGAGTATGTTAGAGGGATGGAGAGATAGAGAATGGGATAGAGAGAGGTGTGTTAGAGGGGTAGAGAGATAGAGAGGGGGATAGAGAGATATGTTAGAGGGATGGAGAGATAGAGAACGGGATAGAGAGAGGTGTGTTAGAGAGGTAGAGAGATAGAGAGGGGGATAGAGAGAGGTGAGGTAGAGGGGTAGAGAGATAGAGAGAGGTGTGTTCGAGGTGTAGGGAGAAAATGATAGATAGAGAGAGGTGAGGTAGAGGGGTAGAGGGATAGAGAGGGGGATAGAGAGATGTGTTAAAGGGATAGAGGGGGGATAGAGAGAGGTGTGTTAGAGGTGTAGAGAGAAAATGATAGAGAGGTGAGTTAGAGGGGTAGAGGGATAGATAGGGGGATAGAGAGATGTGCTAAAGGGATAGAGGAGGGATAGAGAGAGGTGTGTTCGAGGTGTAGAGAGAAAATGATAGAGAGGTGAGTTAGAGGGGTAGAGAGGGATAGAGAGAGGGGGAGAAAGAGGGGTAAAGACAGTTATCTTTGTGCAGTTGAACCTGACTGATTTTTATCAGGCATCAAACAGCAGCTGAGAGTGGAATGGCATGAGTGTGTGTGTGTGTGTGTGTGTGGTTTGGTAAGGAATGACACGTGTGTGTGTGTGTGTGTGTGTGTGTGTGTGTGTGTGTGTGTGTGTGTGTGTGTGTGTGTGTGTGTGGTGTGTGGTTTGTAAGGAATGCCCCCAAGCTGTTCTGGCATGTTCTCTGTCTTATGTCTGACGGCCTTTCTCTCCATCTCTGAGAGGCAGCTCATGTTCCACGACAACAGAGAGAGAGAGAGAGAGAGAGAGAGAGAGAAAGAGAGAGAGAGAGAGAGAGAGAAAAGACTACAGCAGCCTGTGAGAAACTGTAGCCTAGAAATCTACACATACACATACTCTAAAGGCGGCAAATAGATTTGCTCAGCCAGTACGTCTCGTTAGTTAGAATGGGAGTTCCCATGCTCCTTTGCACGCTCCATTTCATTTCACTCTGCAAAGCAGCATGGTGGCCGATTTTCTCCCCTGCTTTAGGTATCCAATCACAGAACAAATGGTATTGGCACTGAGCTACATAAAGCCGCTATGACAGACATTCGTAGCGCTCAATAAACGGCTCTGGACAATCGTAAACAATGCTTCCACTACGAGAAAAATGTATAGATGGGTTTACATCCTGTTTGTTCCTCTGATTGGTCATAGGCTATCCTATTGCGTGCAGAAACAATTTGAAAGATTGAGTTTGGTCTATATATCAATAATCCAAGACTATAGGCTACATTTCAATATTATGGGATGGCTTTCCAGGCTAGAGAAACAGTGGAACAGAAGCCTCTTATTTTCCCAGTGCTACACAGACAGACGCTTGCTTGGGAACAAACAGGCTACTATTTTTACCACCACCACCACCACCACCACCACCACCAGCCCTCCTTCAACTTCCACCCCAATCTGCCTGCTGCCGCTGCCCAAGAGCTCAGCTCGGCTCTGCCCTGCGCTGGAATGGCCTCTGGGTTTACTGCTCCTGCTGCCCAGGAACCAACAGACACTAGAGCCGCACAGTGGACCGCCTGTTTGTCCTCGTCCTGTCACGCCAGACAGCCAAGCCAAGCCAAGACAGACAGACAGACAGACAGATAGGCAGACAGGCAGCCAAGCCAGACAGGCAGACACGCAGACAGGCAGATAGATAGACAGGCACGCAGACAGGCAGACAGGCGGGGTCTCTCTCTCTCTCTCCGGCAGACTACTCTACTGTATCCCAGACTAGCTCCCCCTCAACAGCACTGTACTGCACTAATGCACCTTTGATGTGGACTCAGCTGCCCACAAACTCCTGCAAGACACCAGAGAGAGAGAGAGAGAGAGAGAGAGAGAGAGAGAGAGAGAGAGAGAGAGAGAGAGAGAGAGAGAGAGAGACTACGCCCACACAATGCCCCCCCCCCCTCCTCACACTCACACACACACACACACACACACACACACACACACACTATGACTGAACTCAAACATCATTGCTGCCCCTGCAGGGCGGGGCCATGTGATGAAAGTGTAAATCTGTGTGCGGTCAGGTTATAGCTTATAGACTTACAGTAGTCCAAGCAAGGGGTGAGTTTAAATTGGATACAACACAGCACAGGTCTACAGAGGACAGAGAGCCATGTTACTTAACACTGATTATGACTGACTGACGAGGGGGGGGTGAGTTCAAATGGTTTGATTTGAATGACTGTCCAGAAAAGACTTGTATACTTGTGTAGAAGTTGTCCCCAAATCGGATGATGACCTCTTGCTAAGTATTTCGTCATAGGGTTTGGTGCGCATGACCAACCTTGTCATCCACGAGAAGACCTCCTAATACTGGAAGTATGAGTCACTGCCGACACGGCGGGGTGACATCATCCTCCCGTAGCCTAGTCAAACCTGAGGTGGCCGACGGCATGAGCATGCACATGGCACACACGCACACACACACACACACAGCTCGCACTCATTCTGCACCGGAGCAAAAAAGTACAAAGATGGTTCACTCCACCCACAATTCCTCGAAACGTATATACTATAAATAATACCGTAGACTAACTACCGAAAACTCATGAAAATGACTATTTTGTTTACTGCTCACGCACAAAGGAGTAGATGTTTACGTCTTCTGGACTGTTATAACAAGCCTATAATGTATGAACTAAAGTGGAATTCTTCAACAACAGCGGAGATTCCAAGTAAACAACACCCATTCGGGAAATGAGAAAACCCTCAACAACTTCACACCAAACCGACCTTGACCTTAAAACGACCAGTGTCCCACAACCGAAGCACTGTTTTTTCCCCCAGTTTAACATGTCAAGTTCAGACATGCCGTCATCTCCCTCCCACACACACACACACCACGCGTTCATAGATTAAAAAACAGACTAAACACCACCATGCGCAGCAAAAGATGGTGCCTTGCCATATGATGTTCCTTGAGTCAGAGCACATTTTAATCCGACCATACTGTCTCTTATCTGTGCAGGCGCTGTTATCATGTAGCTACATCACTGTGCGCTCAACACAAAAGAAATATAATCCGCTACACAAATCCAAATAAATAAAGGCATGTGGCTAACGTTACCGTAATGCAATCACTGCTACAGAGACATGTCTATTTGGAAAGGTGTTCAGAAAAGGGCTAAGTTAATGGTAAGTGTTCAGCCTGTAACGTTAACATTTGGTGACAGGGTTTCATGCACGTATGCATGGCAGCACGGAGACATTGTTTACTGCGGAGTAATGTAACGCTACAGTCAAGGCACGACTCTCCCAAGATACCGAATCGACCATTTCGTGCAACCGTAAACAAAAAACTATTATGCAAAAAAAGTAAATAAGTGTAGGCCGCATCAAGATCCTGGGCTGCAGATTTATGTAATTGAGCAAGAGCGGAATTTCCAGGCATGCAATGATGATGAGACATCGTGAGAGCCAGCCAACTATGGCAATCGCAAGTTATGCAATTGAGTGGTGCAGAAGCAAAGGAAAAAGGAAATGCATTTAACTTAACTTACCACACAGATCCATACGCTCCGGAGCCAACGGGTGACAGGTTCTGGTACCGCTCTGGGACCTCCCATACTGTTTTGTTGAGCTCCTGTCGGTAGAAAGTGGGTCTCCCCTCTTGTGACATTCCTGCCAAGTAGCACCACGACCCACCACGGCAACAAACAACCGCGTTCAAACTTCTGTTCTCCTTCTCCTCCTTTCTGATCGCTAAGTTACTCTTCCAAATGTTTAAAGCTAACTAACGTTACACAGCAAAGACGAAATCAGAGCAGGGGTAAAAGTGTGCCTTTGTGCATTAGAGCAATGCAGTCGTGCAGGTCTGGTTTGCCAAAACACTAAGCAGTGCAAACACAAGGCAAGGCAAGCAAGGGCGGGCGGAAAATCTGCCAACAGTGTGAGACTGAGAGATGAGATCAACTCGTGAGGATTTTTCCCGAAGCAGGTTTGTTCCGTTCCGACCCGTCGTGCGTGCGTCGTGCTGCTCGTCACTCGCAATCCAACCGTGCTCGCTCTCGAAACCTGTTCTCAAACCTCGCGTGATTTTGTTCTGTTCTGTGTAGTTCTATTTTTAATTCCTCGCCCAACAACATGGCCCAGCAACCTGAGGGGTGAACAGGAGATGTGAGCTGTTTTAAAACAACAACAACAAAGACACACACACTCACATAATAACAGGCATTAAAGAATACACACTGTAATCATGCATCATGGTTACTAATGGGGTCCTTAGTCATAACCAACATAAGTTATGCAAACAAAACAAAATAAATAAAAAAATCAATGTGATGATCTAATCTCATAAATAATGTATATGTCTAAGTTATTTAGACTCCATATTGAGTGGTGGATAGCCCATATGGTTGCAAGGAGGAGAGGCCGGTATCCAGACTGCAGGCCTAGCAAGGATGAGAACCGTTTCCCAGTGAAGTAGGCCACTAATAGTAGGCTATGATATAAATTAAAAAGTTAAACATAATTTATATAATAGCCTAATTGAACATAATTAATGTAATAGCCTAATTCATTCTTAAGTTAATTTGTGATGGCAGGTAATCAAACATAGGCTATTTGCCAGTCTTTCCAAGTCCAACTCAATTCATCAGTACTGAAGTATTTTGAGTGAGGCACAAAAACAAGGCTATCAGATGACATATTCCAAAAGCTGAAGCATTTTAGGAAATGTAAGAAAATGTCAAGACCAGGCTAGTGAAGCCCTTATGAAGATGCACTCTGTGGGAAGGTTATCAGTATTATTGAATATAATTTGGTTCTATCATGAGCTTTTGATGTTTGTGACCGCAAAACTAATTGACCATCCCTCCACATGCCATGCCTTCCATTACCATGTGGACAACAACCTTTCTTAGCTTGAATATTTAACCAATATTGCAACAAAGACATAACTAACAGTGACACTGACCCTGAGTAGAACATAGAAGAGAGTTCCTTCACCTTGGTGACACTGGGGTCACCAGACAGCTGGACAGAGAGATGGGCATCAGCCTAGCTCACATAAGTGCCATTGAGTCAATGCCATTAGCGCCCTCTAGTGGCAAAATAATACACGACACTAAAGTACTGTTGATGTACAGAATTCAGTGGAGCTGTAATGCTGTAATTTATTTTAGTTGTTTAGACACAATTTTGAAAACAGAGCATCTTTTTTTTTTTTTTTTTATCACAAATTATCCAACATTACACTCAATTGGTATAACTTCTTTATTGTTTGCAAAGTTACACATTTAAGTTAATATACAGCCTAATATATGTAGCCTTGATTTATCCCCCCAAAAAAAACATATTTATAAAACTGCTATTTGTTTTCATATCACTTAGTGATACTAAGGCACTCTTCAAATGACCAGACACTATTGCACACTAACATGATACATACTAAATACATTTGTTTAGTGAACTGCATAAATAAAAAAGTTTTTTACTCACCTATAATTTGTACTCTATAATTTCTTCTTTTTCCATTCGCCCTTACTTCCAGAATCTTTCTACTGACAGAAAGACTGTAGTATAAGCAGGAAGAGAGAGAGAGAGAGAGAGAGAGAGAGAGAGAGAGAGAGAGAAAGAGAGAGAGAGAGAGACTGTGTTGCATCACTGTTGGGAGATATTCCATGTTAATGATCTCCACACAGAACGTTATCCCTTACATAAGAGTTTTACAAAAACTGTTAAATATGTGTTTAATGTTGTGCAAATCTTTGTTTACTGTTTTGCAAACTATGTGATCATTTATTTTAGTTACTACTTGTTAAGTGTGTAAACAATCATGAAATAGAATCTCTCAGTCTTTCAGAGAGTCAGGGGTGGGTAGAGGCAGTTACACAGACACACACACACACACACACACACACACACGCTTATACACAGGCAGCACCCAGAAAGGCATGTTGTTATTTGGATGCTAAACAGATGATTTTCCACTAATATTAACCAAGACATTTACTAAAATCCAGCTTTCGCACTTTCCTATCTGCACCCCGCGGAAAAAGAAACAAACTATGAAATTGTGTTTAGGTTATTACCTCGTCATAAGGCAGTTAGGAGGGCCCTGACTATAACTGTCTCTTAAAGTCCAGAATTCTTCATTGGTAGAACCAAAGATACTGAATGTGAGGTTTCTAATCGTCTCAGAACCAAAGATCATGGAATACTCGGCCCTCTCTGTATTCAAGAACCTCTTCAAGACCCAGCTCTTCAGAGAACATCTCTTGTCCTAGCAGCATCACACACTAACGACCTATGTGATCATTTGTTTTTCTAACACTCCTATGTAACTTGATTGTTAATCCTCTTATGTAAATGCTAAATGCATAAAATTTATGTAATGTAAATGTAATGAATACTCCGCTTCAACACTCTCTGGTAGAACACTTCCCTCGGAAGTCTTACACTTTGGAGACGAGATTCCATCAGTGAAGCATTGAAAAATACAAACAGACTCTGTCCTCGATAGAATTTAGAGGTATCCTTGACATTGTATTGTATTGGAACAGTGCTTGACGACAGACAATGACATGGAATACTCGAAAAAGCCAGGCATGTTTCCAAGCATGTTTCCTCGACTTTGAGAAACATTCAATATGCCCTAATATACTGTATGTCCAGCCATGATGACCTCATCACTGGGGCTTTCAGATGGTCAGTGTGGTGAGGTAATGACCAGTAGGAAAGCTGTGATTGGGGGAAATGGTGCTGCCACGAACTCTGCCACGCCCTCATTCACAGACATGCTGTATGCGTCACCCATTCAAAGATACCATTAATGCACACACTGAATGTCCCTCACAGCACAGGATCAAGAACAGTACACTTATTATACTGACAGCTGAACCATTGGACTAAAGCAGTATTTATAGTATACTTATGCTTATACTCATACTCACTAAGCTCTATTTTTTTTAAATTGGCACTTACGAAAAGTCACTCAAAGTTTGTCCAGGCTTATGAGAAATTTGAGTGTCCAAAATGCTTCTCTGACTGAAACAGCAGAAACGAGTTACTTAAAAGAAAGACAGCACAATTTCATTCCAGGGTTAGAACTATATATTTTAACTGTGCTTCATAATGTATATATACAAATATTACAATCCAACACCCACGTCTTTATGTGATAACAGTGGATCATATGATCATACGTGGACTAGCCAGCGAGTCTGCACACAGTAGAGTAGAGGGGGACACATAATTCAGATAGTAAAAAGAAATTACAATCAAGTTGACAGATACAAACAACAAAACAAAAAGAGAAAAAAAAGACATGGAATGACAAAGCATAACAAACAAGTTATAAAAACTTAAACCTCCCCATCTGAAGCCTAAGGCCCTCCATCACAAACACACAGCCGTGCCTTGTTCATGAGCTTGGCATTTACATAGTACAAAAGTGACGCTGGATAGGAACAGTCTGTTCTCTTGACTAGTTTCAACATACGGTAATCCCCTCACCACATTCTCAGCATGACAACCATCAGCTTGAAGATATATTTATTTATTTATTTGTTTGTTTCTTTATTTATTTATTGGTTGGTAGTCAGTACACCTGCACTAATAGTTCCTAGTACTGTTGTTTCTGCCCCAAACTCAGTGTACATTCTGATAGAATCATCTGTCCTACAAGGTTTGGTTTTATACAACAGGGAAGACAGAGCTTACAAGACTCAAGTTAGATGGAGTTACTTTTGAATTATAAAATCTGTATTTACAAGAATAGTCAAGCCATCCTGTGTTGGACAGAATTCTTTTCTCTCTCTCTCTGATTACTGAGCCAGAACCGTTGCCATGTTTGCGTCTCCTTGGGCCAAGAATCTTCGAATCAGAGTGGAATAGGCTGTTCTGTTCTGTTCTGTTCTAGAACCAACAGGGATGGACGTGTGAACCTGCCGAGTTGAGTGAGCGGAGTTGAGTTGTTTCTCTGTGTGCAGAGGGACTGGTTTCAGGAAAAGACAAAGCAGTAGGAATCAAGGACTTCAGAAGTTTGGTGAGGAAGCTCTCCACAAACTGGCCAGAGGGGGCAGTGTTGTCCTCGCCCAGCCCAAAGGCCTTTAGCCCCATGGGGCTGGTAGTCTGCGCAGTATGGAGGATGTCCACATGATGAGGTACGGCTCCATCACTTCAGAAACACCACATAGAAGGCCATGGACAGGCACGATAGGGCTACTGCAATATGAAGCCGAGTTC
Source organism: Sardinella longiceps (assembly GCA_027497455.2). Lineage (NCBI taxonomy): Eukaryota > Metazoa > Chordata > Actinopteri > Clupeiformes > Clupeidae > Sardinella > Sardinella longiceps. The sequence goes on along the minus strand of JAODXP020000012.1, from coordinate 15,662,396 downwards.
CAATCACTGCCGCTAAGAAGGAAGAAATAGAAGAAAAGACACAAATAGCAGAATTAGGCATCAACTCTAGCACTCTCTATTTCTCCCCCTCACCCAAACACACACACACACACACACACACACACACACACACACACACACACAAAAAACACAGACCATAGCCTAAGTATTAGCAATGAACCTACACTAATATTAGTTTTTGCTGCCAAAGAATTTGTCTCTCTTCCAGCAGTATGGCATTGATTGTAAAGTTTTGCTCATCCTGCAAATCTGGATGTGATCCTTTAATTTGTGTCCTGACCAGGGTGATGGGTTGCATGACGGGGTGAATAGTGTGGTTGTGTGTGATTTTTGTTTAGAAACCAGGCAGTTTACATTTGTTTACATTTAGGAGTTCTTCTTTTCATTTCTATTTTTTATCCAACCAAGGTATAAGCACACAATCAACAGAATGTTGTGGTGATCATGTGAGATTAAAACCAACCTTTGTAAAAGACGCCCCACACCCCCTTCTTCTCCGAAAGCAACCAGCTGTTGAGGCGAGGGACCTTTTTGAGGTATGCACAGGTGCAGATGAACAGGAGGCCGAACACCAGGATCCCGTCAAAGGAGTATACTGCAGGGGGAAAAAACAGCATCTCGCGTTACAAGAATGAAATCTTCATGACATGACATGGTATTAGGTATAGGACTAAGGGTTAACCCAAAAGTCATAAGTGTTTCTGGTTAGTCTTACTTTGGCCTTACAAACTGTTTAGAAAGTGTCCATTTGGAAAGGTAACAGCTTAAAACATAAGTTAAAGTTATTTCCTGAATCACGCTGGTGAAGATGCTTGCGGAACCGGTTTGACAGCTCCATTGATTGGCCAACCCACCCAGCCCAGTGCCATGGATATCAAAAACACTGAGCCGACTTTGCTGCGCATTGATAATGGTAGCATTGATACAATACAGAGGATAACGTTAAATCAGAGTCCTGAAGTAACGTTAGTTACTGCCATGATTCACTATACTGTTAGCTCCACTGTACTATTAGCCTGTTTTACAAAAGTATTATTTTGCTAAGTTGACATTACGCTAACGATAACAGCAGCTGTGCTAGCTAGGAAGATTTGTTTTTGCTCCACAGCTGTTTCTCTCTGACGTGTCTTGGGTTTATTCTCATAAACTGGCCAACATTACGAATAAAATATTACTTAGTAATACAGCTCTCCAACATTTTCAGCAAAAACTCAATGTTGTAGCTCATACAGATAGCCATAAATTCTGCAAAGGCCAGGGCCACGTCCTCAAAAATCTGTAACGTTAACGTTAACGTTAGCTAACCACTAACTGCTGCCCAGCCTAAGCTAGCAACCTAGTTTCTTAGTTCAGCGTCAATCTACTACGAGGCAAACCAGCTGATGTGATAAAACAAAAAGTTTAAACTCACCGTTTGTCATGTTCTCGATTTAGTGTAATTCTTTGATTCTCTCTTAGATTCCGACTTTATTTACCATCCATGCTAATCATCCACCAGGGACAGACGTGGAGAGGGAAGTAGGAGGACAGCCAATCAATGGTCGAACAGTCGATTGGCGCACCTAGCTTGAGCAGACTAATAGATCACAGAAAGGAAAAGTCGATTGTAGTCTATACAGTTCATCTCAAATTTTTCCCAACTGCTTACACACATTTCAAAGCTGTTTGTATTTTTTAATTACTTTTTCAAAAAATTTCACACTAATCTATGAAGAGAAGAAGATTGTACAGCACCTTGTCCATGCAAGTGCAATAAAGTTTTATCACAGAAATGTAGGCCTAATCTATTGGCCATCCGAACTCGACTCACACTTCATACACATCCACTCCTCAGCACTCATGACACATCCTCTGGCTTTAAAGGAGCTGTGTGTAAGAAATGTATTCCAAATAATCATTAAAATGCCCTGATATGTCACCAGACATGAAGGAATGTACATTTTGAACACCGATGTCACTGACAGTTGTAGTCCAGCCAGAATATTTGCATTTGAAAAGCTAAGTTGCAGCCCACAAGTGTTTACGTTGTCATTTCAAATGGTATTTGTGTTGTTGTCATTGTCAAGGCCTCATTATGCTTCCGAAAAATGTCATGACAAGGCAGAGGTGAAAGTAGTTTCGATTTCTTACCGGTACTACAACTTTATCGACACTCTTTCGGGAAAAAAGTGGGCCTACTGTATGTGTTATTTAGGCCCTACCTGTCAAAACCCACTTCAGGGAGGGAGTCTTCCTGCAACAGTGCCATTAGATGAGCAGAGAATCGCTCTTTTTCAATGCCAAATTGTTGGTAAACATATTCTTTACTTAATCAGTGCATGTCACTTATTTTTTCTATGGGTTTTGGTTGGCAGAAACCCTCTTCTCTTACCACTACTACGTACCACCTGTGAATCTTATACCTGTACTTAGTATAGGTGCGTATAGGCTTACTTTCACCTCTGTGACAAGGTCAGAAATAAAACAAGGATATGTATAGGAGATGCTTGAAAGCAATAAAGTATTTTGAACATGATAGTACTAATTTTGGCCACGATCCTAGTACACACAGCTCCTTTAATTCATTCAGTCCTCAGCACCATGGTCCCTGACCCTCACACACCTGAATTTCCCCACTTCCTACACCTCCCATGGGCCAATATATTTATTTTTTATCTATCTCTCTTTTGCTTTAATCTCTCCATCACCTATTAACCATAGACCTTGATTGCCCTTTCCTTCTGTGTTCAACATGCATAGAGAACGCTTGCCTTAGGTTGCTTTCAGGAAGTATATATTAATGATTTTTCCTTTAATTTCACAGGTCCAAAACGCTATATATAAAGTTATATTGCCTATATTACTAATAAACATTAACATTATTACATATTTAACATTATTATAATAACTCATGCATGGGTAGTGAAGTGGGGAGGGTGGGACAGCACAGGTGTCCTATACACACACACACACACACACACACACACACACACATACATCCCCGGCACTTGACAGGTGTCCTATGGCCCGACACACACACACACACACACACACACACACACACACACACACACACACACACATTCACACACGCACACACACACACACACCTGAGCTACAACCCCAGCTGGACCCTCCCTTGTGTTGTGTGTGGGCCAGAGGGGGAGTGACTACAGTGCTAATCTAGAATAATCTAATCTGAGGGGGTTTCTAACGGAGCATCTGCTGGAGTAGGAGTCCGTCACTCCAAGCTGTGAAAGAGACTAGAGAGAGAGAGTCTCTCTGAGACACAGTTTCTGTGTAGAAGAGAAAGCATGCAAGTGTGTGTGAGAGAGAGTGTGTGAAATCTCAGGAGGCATCACCACCACCACCATCATTTTCTAAAGGAGTATGTTTATATATGACACAGGAAAGGTAAGTGTGCTACTGTAGTTGGAACTTTTGTCAGGCCCTGGAGTTAGCCTGGCGAATGCCAAACTAAAATCACAAGTGATATTTAGTCTGGGGACCTACCTATTGCACTTCTCGTAGCGGAAGCATCATTTACAATTGTCCATAGCCGTTTATTGGGCGCTACGAATGTCTATCATAGCGTCTGTACATACCTCGGAGCCAATACCAGAGCCACCACATGACGTAAAATGCAATCGAGGGCCGTACAAATCCCTTTTTGTTCTGCGATTGGATACCGAAACCAGGCGAGAAAAACAGCCATGGTCACCATGCTCCTCTGCAGAGTGAAATGAAATAAGCGTGCAAAGGAGCATGGGAATTCCCAGGCTACCCTGGAGTAGTACCTGAATTAAAAAAAAAAAAAAAACATTGTAATGTGTATAAAACTAATTTCTTTCTCTCTACATGTCATTTTTCCTCACAGACGATGGCACACAACAGAGGTACCGCATATACTCATACTGTATATATTTTGTTTTCGGGTTTAAATATTTTTGCTTTTAATTTACACTGTCACTGTAATGTCATACTGTAAAGCCTGTAAAACATGATCATAATGTTACTTAATGCCTCTATTCCTGTCAAACTCTGGATTTCTATTGGTGGTCAGAAACAGTTGTCATGAAGTAGTCAACAAGCCAACCGGGCTCTCATACTCGTCAAGCTTAATCTTTTGGGGAGATATAAGAAAGCATAACATATTTATTTATGTGTGTGTGTGTGTGTGTGTGTGTGTGTGTGTGTTAGATAACTCTATCCATGAGGTTGCTTCCCCTGTGGCTGAGAATCAGCAGGAGCTGGTTGAGCCGAGGAAGGTGGTCCACCCCATCCTTGAGTCGTCCGCACACAGACGATTACTCCGGGAGCTGCTCCTCACACACAAATGGTGAGAAACCAAACCCACTATCATGTCCCACTCTCCCAAAGTTTTAGGCTGGGGACGTTCAATTATGTCCCTCTCTCGATCTAAAGTTTTGCCTGGGGACGCTCAATCATGTCCCACTCTTACACGGCTTACCAATAGCTTAGGAACGTTCCAGATAGTGGGGGTGCTGGGACTTCATCCAGCTTTATATGATTTGCAACTTAGGAAGATCCACACACTAAAGAGCTCCCATGAAAACTGTTTATTTTGAGGGACATACAGCCTTAAGTTAAGTGTGAATGGGGCCTTTACGGTGTGAAGATCTTAACTTTTGTTTGATATTTTCTGATCCTGTACCAGAAATACACGAATGTGCAAAGACAACAATTTTGTTTTTACCACCAAGGAAGATATCTTAAAGTTACTGTCTATAATTCAGTCAGATTGACCAGGGGACCATGTACACACAATTACAGTTAAAGTGACAGTGTCCTCAACTCAACTATCCCAATACAACAGATGACAGCAGCAGGTTGTTGTCCCGACTTAGAGATCATAAGGCAAACAAACAGCTTAACTGGACCCAAGCCGTCAAGCACTAATAACACAAGAGAACAAACAAAGGAAAAGTGACCAACTGTTGGTGTTTTTACACCTAAGAGTTCTGAGAGAGTCTTGGGTTCATCTGGTCAAGGGGCCAATCCACCTGTGGATCAGGGAGAGCTTCTTACCCCAGATACAGTCCTCTTAGGCTTGGGAAGCAGACTGTACCACCTCACCCCCTACCTGAACACACTTGGATGTCCAGTTTCCACAATAGAGGGCTTAAAAGCGAGGGAATTGTGTAGAAAGCCAGCAGATCTCTCTCTCTCTCTCTCTCTCTCTCTCTCTCTCTCTCTCTCTCTCTCTCTACACTCACTCACAAATGTCTGTTTCAGTTTGGGCTACTACAGGCTTTCACTGATTTAGCCTGATGTGAGCAAACAGCACAGAGAAGAGTGTAGCCTACATCCGTCTCCCTATTAACAGCCTAGTGCTTACTGTAGCACTTGCCTGGTTGGGGTCTTATGCAATCAGCAAATCCACAATAAATGGGTTGCAGATGCAAATGTAATGGCATATTATGCATGTTGTCTGTGGAGGACAGCGTAACTTGTCAGAGAAGAGGGTCCATGTTGTGTGCTTTTTACAGCATGAGGGGTCTTTATGAATGGGGATGGATATGGGGGAGGGGGGCGGCGGGTAGATGTCCCTGCGCTTT
>JAODXP020000012.1:15652606-15656717 GCA_027497455.2 Sardinella longiceps | reverse complement strand
TAAGGTACAACAGAGAATTAAACCACCTGCAGTTTTTTTTAATGCCTTGGCTGCAAATATTGAGACAAGAATGGGATGCCTGTCTGGTAAACAGAGAAGCAAGGAAGAATACCAGAGCATTCTTCACAGTGTGAAAGTGCTGCAGCTATCTAACTGGTCTGAGGTGTGTGAAGTTCATTATGCCGAAAAGGAAATACAGGAACTCTGCACCTTTTTCAATCTTGATAATTGCAGACAAGTTCAGAGAGGTGTGAGGGAATTTGACATGACATGATCTGCCTCCAAACTGTGGATGAAATGAAACCAGTTGCTCGAGAAAAGCTAAAACCTATCCTTCAAGCACATTGAGAGACATTCGATTACTGTGACGCCCCTGGGCCCGGGGGCGTGGCCGTTTCCCTGTTTCCCTTTTCTCTGGCGTTTTGTCTGTGTGTGTTTCGACAGGTGCGCTTCATGCTGATTGGGTGCCGGTGCACAGGTCTCGTGAAGGCCTTAAAACCCAGTGTTGCTGTGTCTTTCCGTTTTGTTTGTTTCGTTGTGTTTTTGTACGCTTTGTACTTGTTCGTCAAAAAATTTTTTATTTTCGTCTATGTAAAGTTACACCGTGCCTTCCTTTAATGTTTCCTCTATTCTAGTCATCTTCACAGATGGACATTCGACTACATTGGTCATCTTCACAGCTGGAGCTGACAAGTGTGAACGTGGGTTCAGCCAAAATGAACATATTAACCACAACTGGAAACTCCCTAGAGGTAAAAAGCATGTCGGCTTTTATATGTATTATATTTTACTTTTATTCTTTTGGAAAACATAATTGTTGATTAGTGTGTGTAGGGTGTAAATATGGTCAGTAGCAGATAGCAGTAAAGGCCCATGAGGAATTTCCTACAGCGAACATAATCATAATCTCTGCGCTACTCCACAGAAAGGATTTCCCTGAGAGACTGATCAACAGAATCAACCAAAAAATAACATCATACTGCTCAGAAATTCCCAACACTCGTGTTGCCCATCATCCATCTCTGACAGTGGAGCATCTATACGACCACGTACACTCACGCCCTAATGCAGTAAGACAATTTGCCAAAGACTTGAAAGATGCAACCCTGGACAGAGCCCCTCTAACCTCCGACGGAGCCGCATGGCTCAGTGCAATGTTGGACAACAGAGACCCCGGATCGCCCAAGCCAAGCCGCACAGAGCCCAGCCCAATGTGACCAGGCCCATGCACCATCAGAATGACCGTACCAGGCATGGAGGAGTCCAACCCAGCGGGACGCAGACTGGGCCAGTCCCACCCACCAGAGCCCAGTCCAACGGAAACAAGGCTGCCAGGACTCCGCCCAGCAGAGCCCAACCCGGGAGGATCCAAACCAGCACATCTCAGCCCACCAACCCTGAACCCAGTTGGGCTGACCTGTGTCAGGAATATCCAGGGACTTTATTCATCAACATTTGGAGCGAAAAGCTGTAACTCTGACTTTTTAGTCAATGTGAAAAACCATGACATAGTTGTTTTATTAGAAACTTGGTGTAGATCAGATGCAATCACTCACTGTCCCTCAGGCTATAGCGAAATTATTTTACCATCATTAAAAAACGAAAAAAAAATAAGACATGGCAGAGACTCAGGTGGCATAATAATTTGGTTTAAAGAATACTTAAAACCTTTATTATCTATTACAAAGAAAGAACTCACCCGAATATGGCTAAAATTAAACAAAGGAGTGATAAACAATGATCAAGATTTATATATTTGTGCAGTGTATGCCCCACCTGCAGAATCACCATACTATAAAGAAGTGTTCTTCAATGACCTCAACACAGAATGCAGCCATTTCCAGGCTCAGGGCAATGTGCTGTTGTGTGGGGATTTCGATATCGGGAGATCTCATGTTCATGTAGCCATCACGGCAAGGGAGCTGATACAATCCTTTTTCGGTCTGCTTCATTGCATAGGCCTAGTTTATTACCATGCCTGATATCTTGATATCTTTGCACTTTATGTCTTGTGAGTTGTGATGTCCTATATACATCTTAGTTGTATGTCTTAATTTTAACTGCACATTTGGAGCTTTGAGAAATGCAATTTCAGTCTGCGTGCAAATGTACTGTTGCAGTGCTTGATTGACAATGAAGTTCGCTTTGACTTTGACCTGACTTTCAGTGCCTTTAGAACGATTCAATATTTTTGTCTGTGTTATATGTTTTGTTTGTGGCTTTCACATCACAGTGAAACAGTATATGGACTTATGATTATTTCAATATTTTGCAGAAAAATGCTGGGCATGTTCACTCTGCTCAAAGTGTTCACTAAGCAGAAAGATGCTGGGCATGTTCACTCTACTCCTGGTGTTCATTGTGCAGAAAGATGCAGGGGCATGTTCACTCTGCTCCTGGTGCTAAATATGCAGAAAGATGCAGGGCATGTTCACTCTGCTCAAGGTGTTAAATATGCAGAAAGATGCGGGGCATGTTCACTCTGCTCAAGGTGTTCACTATGCAGAAAGATGCAGGGCATGTTCACACTGCTCCTGGTGCTAAATATGCAGAAAGATGCGGGGCATGTTCACTCTGCTGGGCGTGTTCGCTCTGCAGGATGTCTGACCTAGTTTCGTTGTTCTGAACCTGCTCTGACTCTCCGTAAAAACACAGACGTCTGAACAGACACACACACACACACACACACACTGCACATCTCCACACAGACACACTGCACTGACACACAGTCTGCATACACACACTGCACGTCTCCTCACACACACACTCTGCACAGACACACAGTCTACATACACACACTGCAAGTCTGCACACACACACACACACACACACACACACACACACACACTTCCAAGTCTAACACAGGCCGGTCTCTGGGGCCAAGACGAAAGTCGTTGAATTTTAAATTTTAAACCTGCCTTACTCTGGTAGAGCTGAGAGAATCACTGATGTCAGACACAAACTCACTATTCAACAGAAACGTCTCGGACACACACTCAACATTTAATAGTACTGTCAGACACACACACACACTCACACACTTATTTATTTACTTTACATGCCCATTATACAATTTTTATTTTTATTTTATTGTATTTATTATTGTATTTGTTATGAGACTTGTTGTTAAAGTGTTGTAAGAGCACGGCCATAGTGATACTGCACTATCAATACCAATAAAGTGGGAACACCAGTGTATTCAAGTGCATGAGACAAGTCAGTGAGCGTGCAGATAATTCTCCTCCTCACTAAAGACTGACTCTGTGTGTGTGTGTGTGTGTGTGTGTGTGTGTGTGTGTGTGTGTAATGAGTGCATCACAGAATAGCACTGAGCTCAGGAAACCCCAGGCAAGAGGATCAGCTCCGCCATGGAGATATGAACACACACACAGAAACACACACACACACACACACACACACACACACACACACACACACACACACACACACACACACACACACACTTGCACTGCGACACCACACGCAGCTAAAATTAGCCGTGTGTGAAAAAAATTATCTTTTCCTATTTCCATACAAACACAGGCAGGCTAGCCCACACTAAACTGTGTGTGTGTGTGTGGGCACAGCAATATGCTCAGAGAGTCATGTGGGACAAGCAATGCCCAAACCCTTCAGATTTATCCACATCAGTTAGCGCCAAACACTGACTCAGGATTGTGTGTGTGTGTGTGTGTGTGTGTGTGTGTGTGTGTGTGTGTGTGCGTGATTTATCCACATCAGTTAGCCCCAAACACTGACTCAGGATGGTGTGTGTGTGTGTGTGTGTGTGTGTGTGTGTGTGTGTGTGTGTGTGTGTGTGTGTGTGTGTGTGTGTGTGTGTCTGGATTATCCACATCAGTTAGCCCCAAACACTGACTCAGGATGGGTGGCTGGGCAGCTGTGTGTGTGTGTGTGTGTGTGTGTGTGTGTGTGTGTGTGTGTGTGTGTGTGCGTGTGGTGGGGGGTTCAGGCTATTTTTGTCATCCCAAAACAGCTAACTTTATCTGCACGTGAGGCAGCAGGGGGGTAGAGACACCGTGACACAGATGTGTGTGTGTGTGCGTGTGCGTGTGCGTGTGCGTGTGTGTGTGTGTGTGTTAAGATATCAGAC
>JAODXP020000012.1:15630106-15642606 GCA_027497455.2 Sardinella longiceps | reverse complement strand
CACTAGCTACTAATCGAATTACATTTGCAATAGGCTATATTCCCCTGCCACCTTCTAAATTGTATTGTGTGTGTGTGTATATATTTTACAACTTCTGATACGTTTCTCCATCCTCTCCATCACTTTAATGCATCTGCGCGCAAAGAAAGGGGTTCACATTTTGGACAGTGGTAGAAAGTTTTTTTTTATTATTTTTATTTATTTATTTATTTATTTATTTATTTATTTATATGTGAATGGTTCTGTGGGAAAAATAGTATCTTTGGCTCCATCTACTGGTTTAAATGTTCAAGGGAAAGCATGCTTGGCCCTGACAAAATTCAGTCACATTTAGGATGGCAGCTGATGCTGTATTGATATAACCAACTGAAATTTAATGATAATGATTTAATGGTTATATTAAGGCTTAGCATAATTTCTTATAAGTTTGCTCTATTTTACATTTTTGTTTCTTAAAAGTTTGAGTGTCCTCTACAGAACAACCCATATTCCAGGGTTGGGTTGAGTTGGGTCATATACCTGTTTACCAACAGGAAAGGAATACAAAATTAATTGGTAGGCCTAGCACATTAGGACTGTGTTAGTGATGGTCAGAAAATGTGCCTTTCTTCTTCACCCTTCTTCAGTAGCTTGTGGTTGCACATGTAGACTTGGCATGGCGACCCTCTGAGGAAAATGTGGTCCTCCATAAAAATTTGTTTAACACCCCTGCCAACGAGAGTTGAAGCAGAGCGGGAGGTCTCAACGTTTTTTAAATTCCTAGTTCTATTTTTGCAAGGGGGAGGGGGGCAAAAAAAACCTTTATGCAGACTCGGTCCAGCTCTCATTGGCTGATACAACCTTATAGAATCTTATTGTGATGTAATGCATTTATTCAGACAGGAAGTACTGACACAAATTTGGAGGTCCCAAATAGATTGAAGCTTCATGCACATAAATGTAAAATCACTTTTATCTATTCGGGACCTCCAAATTTGTGTGCTTCAAATTTGTATTATTTGATAGAAAGTGAATTTAGACATGTTTTAAATGTTATTACCCATTTTTTCAAGTCAGAAAGAGGCTTAAATCCAATGCATTTCAATGGTAGAATGTTCAGTTTACTACCATGGAACCTCGGAATGTTCAGGTGTGAAACAAGTCAATTCCAGTTTGCTCCACTGACCTCAAAAGAGTGGTTTGATTCCACTGAAATATCTGATGCCATATCTTGCTGGGGTGGGGGTGTCTGTACCCCCCTGTCTAACACTCACAACACCCTTGATAAAAAGACACAATTTTGAAAAATAATTGCCTTTATTTTATTATTAATCTTATGCAGTGGTTTTGCGTGACCTCTGTAGTTGGTAGACTGAGAATGGGGTTGAGCGCTACACAGAGCACAAACCCACAGGGAGAAATGACAAGATGCTCTTTCGCATGAAAAACTCATCACCACAACAAAAAGAAAAAGAATCATTATATATAGACAGATATCGCACATGGATATCATTATAGATAGATAGATATCTCACATGGATATCATTATAGATAGATATCTCACATGGATATATGGTAGACATCATTTGTCTGACCATGTAATAAATACACAAAGTGGACTGCAGCTTTTGCAATGAACTGATGTGACCTCAATTTCTATGAGAACCCTTTGGAACCCTGTAAACGTGTACTGTGTGCCCGATAACTGTAAAACAACCCCACACACTCAGACGGAGAGAGAGAGAGAGAGAGACAGAAGAGAGAGAGAGAGAGAGAGAGAGAGAGAGACTTTAACTGTAAAACAACCCCACACACTCAGATGGAGAGAGAGAGAGAGAGAGAGAGAGAGAGAGAGAGAGAGAGAGAGAGAGAGAGAGACTTTAACTGTAAAACAACCCCACGCACTCAGACGGAGATAAATGGAGGGAGAGAGAGAGAGAGAGAGAGAGAGAGAGAGAGAGAGAGAGAGAGGCTCCATACCGATATTGCTTTTCAGAGGTTCACTGTCATGTACCAGTCCTTGGGGAAAACCCACACTTGAGAATAATCTCCAAGACTTGTAACCACATGAGAAGAAATGATGGTGGTTATGACGGGGGGTCTGGGGTGCAGTGTGTGTGTGCCTGAGGGGCAATGGGAATGGTTATGATGAGGAGTGTGTGTGTGTGTGTGTGTGTGTGTGGGTTGGGGGGTGTGTATATGCGTTTGGGTGGTGTGTGTGTTTGTGTGTGTGTGTGTGCGTGCTGGTGAATGGGGGTGGTTATGAGGAGCGGTGTATGCGTTTGGATGGTGTGTGTGTGTGTGTGGTGTGTGTGTGTGTGTGTGTGTGTGTGTGTGTGTGTGTCTGTGTGGTGTGGAGGAAGAGATCTGCTGGTACCGAGTGTGTCTGGTATCGGTATCGGAGACTCACATCACTGATCATCACTGGCTCAGTTAGTTATTTACCCACAGCCATATTCTACAGTGGAACACTGGAATCCACTTGCCTAAATATACAAAACTTTAAACATCACGATCATCATCATCATCATCATCATCATCATCATCATCATCGCACAACTTCTGCAAACTGGGATCAACATTTTCACTAACACACTGACAGAAACATGAAATAATAACAAAATAGAAAAGGAAAGAAAAGCAAAACAAAAATCACTTTGCCATTCCATAAGAGGATTGGATTGGATTGGATTGGATTGGATGTTCCTACCAGCAGAGAAGGCAAATAATAAAAATAATAATAATAATTAAGTGTTCCTGGAGCAGCCAGTAGGAGGCGCTGTCCAGTCTCAGAAACATAAATACATCAGAAGCACACTGACTAAGACTGAGGCCTTAGACACATACAGTAGAGCGGACAGGACAGGACAGGACAGGAGGGCTTCGCTTTGGCCAATGGACTGGGAGACACCTTCAGAGGAGACCTCTACACTTTTATTATTTTATTTTAAATAAGAACAGACTTGAATTTCCCCTTGGGGATCAATAAAGTATCTATCTATCTATCTCAGACATCTTCTTGATTTAGCCAGCCATGAGTGGGGACGAAGCTGCTGTAAGGACAGGATAGTTTTGGGGAGTCATCTCATCGTATGTTTCCGGTACACTCTTATGTATGTCCGAGAGAGTGTGTGTGTGTGTGTGTGTGTTTGCTTGTGTAAAATCTAAAATAGTTTACATTCTCCGAATTTGACATTAAAAGATGACATTCTGTATTGTGAAATTGATTGATTGGCGGGGTGTTTGAGTAAACATTCTTTTAGAGCTTTTCGATGCCACAGCAAAAGAGAGAGACACACACACACACACACACACACACACACACACACACACACACAAACACAATGAGCAAAAGTGCATGTGAGTATGTATGTGTGTGTGTGTGTATGTGTGTGTGTGTGTGTGTTTCAGGGCAGTAAGAAGCTGAAAGGAGGGGATGAACCTTGGCAGAGTAACTGGTAACTGTGTGTGTGTGTGTGTGTGTGTGTGTGTGTGGTCCTTAATGTCTCTGTGTCTTTACAGGAGTGTGAATGTACAGTTTTAATTGACATGCCTATCAGACAACACAGGGACGAGGGTGTGTGTGTGTGGTGCGAGTGCTAATGTTTGTATTTATTGACATGGCTATCACCGTGACAACCCCCGGATGCTGGGTAGGCAGCGCTCTTGCTGAAGACGGAAGGGTGGCACACCTGTGGAAGGGGGGCACACCTGCGGAAGGTGATGACTCACTGCCAGCGGAATGTCAATCAGCCCCCCAAACTGCAGGCGGAAGCGACACACACACTGTGCATGACAGACACACACACAGATAGACAGACAGACCGACAGATGCCGTCTGCTTCACTGCGTTTAGTAGGTCAGTATTTGCCTCCTGTGTGCTTCATGTTCATATCGTCGGCAGACTGTCAGAATGGATTTGCTAATTCCGACAGAAAAAGCACTCAGACAGACACGCTAAAAGTCTTTACAGCCTTCCTGTGGCAGTACAGCAACCAAAGGAAGTTTGTATGTTTTTTTTTTCTTCTTCTTCGTTAAACCACAACTCATGAGACAGAGGGATGGGCTTAAGACAAGGGGAGGGGATTAAGACAGAGGGAGGGGCTTAAGACAGAAGGAGGGGTTTAAGATAGAGGGGGTGGCTTGAGACAGGGGGATGGGGTTAAGATAGAAGGAGTGGCTTAAGTGAGATATTGCCTTATTTGTCCTTTGACCTGTGGAAGAACCCAGAGCTGACTATCCAGCTGCAGGCCTTTTGAAGCCCTGCTTCCTGTTCCTGGTCTTGTTGTCCTGTTGTGGGGGGATTTGGGGTTTGGGGGTCCAGTCCAGTGGGGGTCCAATGGGGATGCAGTGTCCTCTACGGCCGGCGAGAGGATGGGAGGGGGCGGTGGAGGGGGGGGGGGGGGTGCTGGACCACACATCTTATTCTTCTTCTTTCCTCACGATTCCATCTCATCATCATCGAGGGGTGGGGGGACAAAGCTCACTACTTCTTCAAACGTCAGGCCTGCAAGGTGGGAGGGGGTTAAAAAAGGAGACACAGGTTGTCACATCTACCAATCAACTTAAACTCATTTCCAGCACTGTATTAGCCAAACTCCTGTACTCTAAGATGTTACTTTAACATGGTTCAGGTGATGATGACACTCATTCAGTGAGCTAGAACATTAGGACTAAGGTTGGCCATACTCCAGACTGTTACAATAACATCGATCACACTCAATCACACTCACTTTTCCACTCGTCGATCTCCAGCTCGCGGCTCTCGAAGCTCTGGTCGTAAGGGTCGGCCTCTGGCTCGTCGTCTGCGTCGTGGTATTGGGCGAAGTACGGGTGTTCCAGCGCCTCGGATGCCGTGATCCGCCTGTCAGTGTCCAGCACCAGCATCTTCTCCAGCAGATCCACCGCTTCAGGGAGAGACATACACACGTCACCAGTTACACATGTTCACACACACACACACACGTCACCAGTTACACACACACACACACACACGTCACCAGTTACACGCACACGCACACACGTCACCAGTTACACACACACACACACACACACACACACACACATGTCACCAGTTACACATGTTCACACACACACACACACACACACACTCATCAGCATCTTCTCCAGCAGATCCACAGCTTCAGGGAGAGAGACACACACGTCACCAGTTACACACACACACACACACACACACACACTCATCAGCATCTTCTCCAGCAGATCCACAGCTTTGGGGAGACACACACACGTCACCAGTTACACACACACACACACACACACACACACACACACACACTTATCAGCATCTTCTCCAGCAGATCCACAGCTCAATGGAGAGACACACACACACGTCACCAGTCACACACACACACACACGTCACCAGTTACACACACTCATCAGCATCTTCTCCAGCAGATCCACAGCTTTGGGGAGACAGACACACACACGTCACCAGTTACACACACATACACACATACGTCACCAGCTACACACACACACACACACACACACACACCAGTTACACACACTCATCAGCATCTTCTCCAGCAGATCCACAGCTTCAGGGAGAGAGATGCACAGAACCAGTTACACACACTCACACCCACATCACCAGTTACACACTCTCACTCCAGGGTTCGTACACCTTTTTCAATATGAAATTCAAGCACTTTTCAAGCTAATTCATGGTCAATTTTCAAACTTTCCCAGCACCTATATTTCACTAGCCTGGCGAACGCCAAACTAAAATCACAAGTGATATTTAGTCTGGAGACCCATCTATTGCTTTTCTCGTAGCGGAAGCGTCGTTTACCGTTGTCCAGAGCCGTTTATTGGGCGCTTTGAATGTCTATCATAGCGTTTGTACATAGCTCAGAGCCAATACCAGAGCCACCACGTGACGTAAAATGCAATCAAGGGCCGTGCTAGTCCCTTTTTGTTCTGTGATTGGATACTGAAAGCAGGCAAGAAAATTGGCCATGGTCACCATACTGCTTTGCAGAGTGAAATGAAATAAGCGCACAAAGGAGCATGGGAACTCCCAGGCTAATATTTCACGCATATCTGGCGAGTTTATCGAGTTTGTTTATAGTGATGGAGCTAAATAGGCAACTGCTCAAATGTGCTTTGCTTGATGTAGCTGCTTACAGATACTGGAGAAGCACACTGTACTACAAAGCATGGGGCCACAACTTTGCATGTAACAATGAGCAACACCCATTTTTACAGCTCATTCTGTCACCTAAAAGCAAAACAAGACTAGATACTACAAAAGAAATTAATCATACAGCCTTGTCATACAGTCCATAGTTTATAATCTTTTTTCTGCCTAATACAATGTAGCCAACACATCCTAGGTCAATTAATCCTATAAATCTATAAAACTTCTGCAAGAAGTGGATGGATACAGAGACTAAATACTTTTTTTTTTTTTTTTTTTTTTTTTTACCACAAATAGCCCATGCCCTAAGAAAACTCAAATTAGTAGGCAATATCAAAATCTCCAAATTGAAATTAGCCTATAGGTGCACTGTTATCATAGGCTATATATTCCACTGCCACTGAATGTCTTTTGTCAAAGCTACAGTGCTCTGAACACTTTCCATTAGAAATCAGTCACTTACTTAAAATGACTGATTGGTCTAACTACTTCCCACATTAACCATCCTGCATTCTGCATTCTTCCCACATGAACCATCCTGCATCCTGCACATCAACCATTCCATTCTCAGATAAGCCTAAAGAACAGAAAGTTTGAAACACATCTGATATTTACCAGTGGGCCAGAGTTAGCCAACTATTGTCAATGAGTGATTGTCAAAACTGAAGGCCATATGCTTACAAGAGAAACGCGACTTTTTTTTTCCATTATTCACTTTGTGTAACGTTATCGTGTGGTCGTATGCGCACTCCACCGACTGGAGTACTGCGCGCACGCATGCTATTTCAACGAATACGGTCTACTCACTCAATAAAACGCGTTCAGTAACAGAGACTAGGCATATAAATAGGCACACTGTGCTGTATAAAAGTTGGCTACACTAGGCTACATGTTTGAAAAATTGTTAAGGGTAGTCTCCGTTACAGACATGTTATTGTTGATTAGCGCAAATAGGCTACGGACGCATTATCTCAGCCAACGCTGATCTAGCGATCTCAATTTATATTCATATAAATATAAACAGCCAGCATTTGGTTGTATACATATATGATTCTTATCTACTAGCCTACATTAATGATGAAAAAGGAGTGCTAGTGGCACTTTGAAAATTACTCTCCATGTCAAGTTGTTAACTTACCACTATAACATTCAGTAACGTTGATATGC
This sequence comes from Sardinella longiceps, assembly GCA_027497455.2. NCBI lineage: Eukaryota > Metazoa > Chordata > Actinopteri > Clupeiformes > Clupeidae > Sardinella > Sardinella longiceps. The sequence goes on along the minus strand of JAODXP020000012.1, from coordinate 15,635,296 downwards.
ACCATCACAAGCCTACTCGCAACTTTAGAAGGGGCGTGTTCATGGTCACTCGCGCTCTGATCAAAACCAAAAAGTGGAGCACTTTTCATATAGGCTACGATCATCATTTTATTCGATCTACAACGCGAACGACTATTAGGCTAAGTGAACATTTGTGCAGAGCAAATGGATTTACAATTTCAAGCATTATCAAGGATTGTGGCAAAAACCAAGCACATTCCAAACCTTGAAAACACCACATTAAAATCCAAGCATTTTCAAGGTTTTTAAGCACCCGTACGAACCCTGTCACTCTCACATACACACACACACACACACACACACACACACACACACATACAATATGTACTGTAGGTCCTGAGCTCATGCTGTTTTTAAATGGCTTACCCTGTGGGTTGGCCCCGATGAACACGTCAGCAAACTTCCTCTTGGGCATTTGGGGGAGGGAGTTGATGTAGTTCCTGGCCTGTGTGCAAACAGGAGAACCATTACTCATCAATGATCATTATCTAACTCATCTTACTGGAGAGATCAGAGTGTCAATCAATCCATAGCCCCGGCCTGTGTGCAAACAGGAGTTCCATTATTACTCATCATTGTCTTACTCATCTTATATTATTAGAGGAGATCTTCAGTGTCCATGAAGCCATAGCCCTACTATCTACTTGAACTTAAGACCTGTTCTATTAGATGGTTCTAGAGTCTGCTCATACCAAATACCTGTTCTATTAGATGGTTCTAGAGTCTGCTCATACCAAATACCTGTTCTATTAGATGGTTCTAGAGTCAGCTCATACCTAAGAGCAGTTCTATTTGTCAGTTCTAGAGTCTGCTCTACCTGTTCTATCCATCGGGTTCTATCACTTGGCTTCTCGTCTTCCTGCATAACAGACAACAAACAGGCCTGAGTAGACCTGCACTCACCTGAGTATACAGGTAAGGAAACCTATTCCAGATAGTTTGGCTTTTCCTATCGATCTGCACTCACCTGAATATACAGGTAAGGACACCTACTCCAGATAGTTTGGCTTTTCTGTCCTGCTTTGGGGAATAACTGGCAATCTTACTGATGATGGATTCAGTTTGAAGCGTAGAACTGGGGGGATTATGGTGCATTCCAGGGAGCTGGGAGGTGGGATTTATGCCACTTGAAGCCTACGAGGTCCAACCTCAAAGCGTTGACATGATTGTCCTTGTGGAGCATATTGCGTTATATCACACTATTTAGAACACCTAAATGCTAATAAATACAGTCTGTGGTCTTTCAGTTTGTGTTAAAAGTTTCTGTCTGTGGGCGCCGCAATTGTTGTGTGATGTCATTCTACTGCATCACTGTGAAGTCGGCGTACATCGAAGTACTCCCACTTCACAACTAGAATCTCCCACTTCAAGTGGCGTTCCAGTGCACTTTTCATAGTAGGAGGTCTGAAATCTCCAACCTCCCAGTTTCCTGGAATGCAGCACAAGCCAAACTGAAAGGTCATCTGAAGGTCGTGGGGTCAGCGCTCACCTCATGGCTGGGCATCCTGTTGACCAGGGACTTGGGGGGAGTTCCTGTCAGCCTCATGATCTGCTGCAGCTGGTTAATATCTTACACACAAGGTCAAGGGTCAAACACACACACACAAGCAAAGATGCACAGAGAGCACAGAGAGCACACAGACACACACACACACACACACACACACCTCCTAAAATGACAGACTCCGCCCTCATATGTGGAAATCCTACCCCTTAACCCCTCAAGACCGACATCAGAGCAGATGGGTTCCTGTGTGTGCAGTACATGCTATGTGTGAACACCAGAGGGCACTCTTGAGCCAGAAGCCCCGGGCCGTAGTTTGTCCATCCCTGGTCCAGCGCGAAAAACACACCTGAGCCGTCACACACACACACACACACACACACACACACACACACACACACACACACTCCTCCTTCTCTGCTCTGCCTTTCCAGCACACACCTCAGCCTTCACACACACACTCCTCTCCTTCTCTTCTACACTGCTTTTACCGCAGATGGAGACATTCACACACACACACACACTCCTTCTCTACTTTGCGCTGCCTTTACCACAGACAGAGACATTCTCTGAATACCTGCATGCCATTAAATACGCTCATGTAGGTTTTGGGCATGTCTGTGTGTGTGTGTCTGTGTTTGTGTGTGTGTGTGTCTGTGTGTGTGTGTGTGTGTGTGTGTGTGTGTGTGTGTGTGTGTGTGTGTGTGTGTGCACTCATGTACGTTTTGGGCATGTCTGTCCCTTTCTCTTTCACAGGCATCACCTGCTCCACAAATACTTCTGCTGTGTGTGTGTGTTTTTGTGTAGATGACAGAGCCACACAAACACACACACACACACACACACACACACACACACACACACACACACACACACACACTCACTTCTTGTTTGGGAGGCAGAGAGAATAGAGTGTGTGTGTGTGTGTGTGTGTGTGTGTGTGTGTGTGTGTCTCTGTAAAGGTCACACCACGGGGAGGGGCTAGTTTGGCTTCACCTGCTCACTAAACTAAACACTCTTATTCAACTCTCTCTGATGAACTCTGTGTGTGTGTGTGTGTGTGTGTGTGTGTGTGTGTGTGTGTGTGTGTGTGGTGGGGGGTCATGTGGACAGGGTGTGATAATTGTGTGTGTGTGTAGGAAGAGTGATGATAAGTGAGTAAGTACCAACTCATTCTGAGCGATAACAAAACAAAGCTTCTGTACGATGGGTGACAGTGTGTGTGTGTGTGTGTGTGTGTGTGGTGTGTGCACAGGGGGGGAGGGCAGGAAAGTGGACAGGATAGTGATCATACCAATTCTGTGCAAAAACAAAAAAAGAGAAAGAAACAAAGCTTCAGTAGGAAGAGTGTGTGTATATGTGTATGTATGTGGGTGTGTGACTGGGAGCATGTGGAGGGGTGTGTGAGAGGTTGGAAATTGTGTGAGTGCATGTGCCTGTGTGTGTGTGCGAGTGTGTGTGGGTGTGTGACTGGGAGCATGTGGAGGAGTGTGTGAGAGAGGTTGGAAATTGTGAGTGCATGTGCATGTGTGTGTGTGTGTGTGTGTGTGTGCGCGTGTGAGTGTGTGTGCATGTGTGTGTGTGCGTGTGTGTGTGTGTTTCCAAGTGCTCCAGGCAGGGCTTGTGTGAGTTGAATGAGCCAAAGAGGCAGTTAACCTCCTGAATCAGTCTAACCTCAGTGAAACTGCCTAAGCTGAGTCACACACACACACACACACACACACACACACACACACACACACACACACACACTCCCTGTGGAGCTACTAGAGAATAGAATAAGACCAGATGCACAGCTGGCCGGCCTGCTATGCAGAGTGCAGCCTTTGGCACTAGAGGGCACCACTGAGTTGACCCAGATCACAGTGGGCCTGAGTGTGTGTGTGTGTGTGTGCGTGTGCGTGTGTGTGTGTGTGTGCGTGCGTGCGTGCGTGTGTGTGTGTGTGTGTATTTGGTGTCTCTAGTGCCAGCTGGGACGGAGGTTACACCTACATGCACACAAGCGTGCACACACACACACACACACACACACACACCAACAACAACAACAATACTGAGATGAGTGGGACACACTGAACTTTCAACATTATTTTTACAGACACACACACACACACACACACCAGTGTCAAACTCTGTTTCTACTGCCAACTAAGTTATAAGTTCTATTTTTGTTGTGTTCAATAAAATCTGCATCTGTTTCATAAGTCCTTGAGTTTAAAAACTGGGCTCTGCTGTACGTGGGCGAGAGATTGTGTGTGTGTGTGTGTGTGTGTGTGTGTGTGTGTGTGTGTGTGTGTGTGTACACCAATGCAGTGCCCGTGAGATAGAGTGTGTGTGTACTCCTATGCAGTGCCCGTGTAGCCTGGCGATGCCATCCTACGTAGCTCCGCTAAACATTTATCTCCGCACGTAGTCTGGTCCAAGCCCCCCTTCCCGGCTTTCCGTCGGTTACTCTACGGTTTAGCCAATCAGCACACAGTTTAGAACGATGTCTCAAAATGTTGTAGTCTTTTTTGAGGTCAGTGATAGGGACGCGTTTGTTATTCTCTCCCCCACTTTCGAATTACATTCACAAAATTGGTACATGACATTAGCATCCATGATCTTGAGGATTTATTGCCACTACGATGTCAAAATAGATCAGAACTTGCGAGAGATCTGTTAATACTGAAAGCGAAAGTTGTAGGCGTGAGAGCCAGGCGAGGGAATACGTCATATCCAAACGGAAACCTATTCCAATTGCGTTGGGCCAGACTGTATGACATAGTCAACAGTCGCTTTCGCCCAGGCTAGTGCCCGTGGGCAGAGATTGTGTGTGTGTACACCTAAGCAGCATCAGTAAACAAATGCAGTGCAAAGGTAAACAACAAGTAAACAAAGGTGTAAACAGATGCAGTGAGAAGGATACGGTCAGTTCCAGGGAAGAGGGTCCGTCCAGTAAGCAGCTCCGCCATTATGCATCCCACCGACCAGATGTCAACTGCAACACACACACACACACACACACACACACACACACACACACACACACACACACACAAACAAACAGCACTTAATATGACTGAGCGGAATGCAGGGATACACCTAGAAGATGCCCAATCCTGTATGCTAAATTTGATCGCTAATCCAAATTCAGGAGGAAAAGCACCTAGTGGATACCAGCACCTGAGGGAATGTTATGAGTGTTGCACAAACAAAGGACTTGGCAATGATCTTGTCTATATGAGGGTTTATGGTGTTTCAGGGCAATCTCTGTGCTGACATCAGGGGGCAATTAGCTATTACACCTTTTTGTGCATCCAACTGAGCATGATTCCCGGCGCCCGGTAATATTGTGTGTGTTTATCTATTTGTTTGTGTGTGTGTGTGTGTGTGTGTGTGTGTGTCTGTGTGTGTGTGTACCAGTCATGTTGTAGTGCATCCAGTTGAGCATGATCTCGGGTGCCCGGTACCATCGCGTCGCTACGTAACCCGTCATCTCATCATCCGTGTGCCGCGCCAGACCAAAGTCCAAAATCTGCTCCCACAAGGCAGAGAAGAAAGAGAAAGACATACGTGAGTGTGTGTGTGTGCGCACGTATATGTGTGTCTGTGTGTGTGTGTGTGTGTGTGTGTGTGTGTGGGGAAAAGAACAAACCTGTGTGCTTGAGTGTGTGTGAGAGAGA
>JAODXP020000012.1:15602606-15620106 GCA_027497455.2 Sardinella longiceps | reverse complement strand
ACAGAGCAATGTGCAGGTGTTGCTTCAAATTGAACAGTGCTTTGTAAAACTAGGTGGAGATGACGGACGTAATAAACACCTTTTAAATCAGCAACTCAAACAAACATTCAGATTGATGACTGTAGTTTCGCAGAGCTTGTGAGTGTGAACACACTATGCACTCAAACATAGTGTTCAAAGTGCTCAAGTGTGCCATTTGAGACAGGGCCTCAATTCTGACCACCCTAGAGATAGCCTAGCACAGACGATATTATCTGTGAAGGTGCACCGAGTAACTTACGGTGACGTTCATTCACCGCACCTACTGTATACACAAATATAAAGTGCATTGAGTAGTCCTGATTCTCCTGCACCAGGTAACTCCACTCTAGAACTCAACACCTGTTAAGTTGCATCTAGTATATAGTAGCCTAACACTGACTCACCTGGCTACGTGCTAACTGATAGCAGGCCATTACATATAGCAGGTAAATACATGCATCTTGCTGCTTGTGCTAACCAATAGCAGGCCATTACATATGAATCTAGCTGCTCTTGTTAACTGATAGCAGGCTATTGTATAGGTAGCTGGGTATTAAATAGGCCAACAACCTCAACCCCCTAGACTCAAGCTATCAGATAGCATCCATTGCTACTCCAGAATCAGTGTAGACTGAAAGAGGACACCACTCAGGTTTGTCATGGATGTTTTCTGAAACCTCACACTGCCCCCACCCCCCCTCAGAAGAACAATAGATTGCCTGGTTGCCATGGTTGCGCCAGTGAGTGTGGTCAAACTTGTGTGTGTGAGTGAGTAGTAGGCCTAAGCTCTTCCAGGACGGGAGGCAAAGCCATCCCATAATAATCCTATTTTTCTGACATATTCAAAAACGTTTGGACACCAGCCAAACGTCCTCTTTGGTTTCCACTCGTCAGACCCGTTTGTTTCTGCCCAGAAGCTTGTTTTCCTCGCCCAGGCACCGGACGTCTGAACAAATCTTTAGAAAAGTCGCCTTATTTGTGCCGCCCACGTGTGCGATGGACATCAGACAAAACACCAGCGCCAGACAGACACACAAAACAGCTGGTGAGGATCAGCCACGTTTACTGCACTCACTCACACACTCACTCACACACTCAAACACACACACACTCACTCACTCACACACACACACTCACTCACACACTCAAACACACACTCAAACGCACACTAACTCACTCACTCACACACACACACTCACTCACACACTCAAACGCACACTCAAACGCACACTAACTCACACACACACACACACACACACACACTCACTCACACACTCAAACACACACTCAAACGCACACTAACTCACTCGCTCAAACACTCACACACACACTCACACACTCACTCAAACGCACACTAACTCACTCGTTCACCCGCTCCTTTCCAGCACACAGTCCAGCAGATTGGATTGTGCAACAAAGAAAACGAGAAAGAGGGGGGGGGGGTTCTGCTATTAGATAATGACCATGCTTTGTTTTGTTGCAGACAGAACAATCTAGAAGGTAACTTAAGGCCCCACTGGGCCTGCTGTAAATGTCTGCACCCTTGACCAGGACAACAGCACACATCTCGCCAGCACATGGGTGGTGTCTCTCATCTGTCAATATGTCCTTCCCTTCAAATTATCCAGGAGTTGGTACACTTCCAAGAAAGGTTACTGGATAAGTCAGAAACAACAGCAGCAGCAACAACACAAATTTATTATCACCGTAATTTCTATCGAAGTTAGAAACTCGATAGAAAAATGTAAAGCAAGCCATGACATTCCCATTAGTGGTATGCACAGCTTAAGCCGTTCACTTCCCCAGGCACTGACACTTCCTTCTGAAAGGACAACTTGACTGCAAGTTATGTGTGACATTATTTACAAGTCCAACAGGCACGTCGGCGGCTCCCCAGTATTGTATATTCTTTTGTCTTTTTCAGCAGGGCAACGTAAATCTGTGAAGAGGTTCGCTTTACAGTTACTAATGTCCTACATTTAAAAACAAACTCGCTTCAGGGTTATGTTATCTTATCTTATTTTATCCTACTAACGTCCCTTTAATACTGCATGTTTTATCCTACTAACGTCCCTTTAATACTGCATGTTTTATCCTACTAACGTCCCTTTAATACTGCATGTTAGTTGATCTAACATGAACTAGTTCACTTCATGGTTATTACCCAACAGACTGCCAATAGTGTCCAGTGATGGAAAGTAAACACAACAAAGAAATGACTAAAATTAATTTAATTATTTATTTGACCAGCCCAGATTTAAAAACAAAAGAACATGGTAGAGTTCACAGACCACACCATCTCTTTCAGCAAGACGGTCAGGATTACACAAGAAAGCCCACAGGCTTAATTCCATTGCGGTCCCACATAAAAAAAAAAAAGCACACACAGTTTACCTGTGTAAAATCAAATCTGAGCTTGAGGCCTTTTCTTACTTTCAGCTGAAAAAAATAGCCCACTTGTACAGCGTAGCTGTGGCTGTAAGTGTGCTCATAGACAGGTGTACAAGTGTGCTCATAGACAGGTGAGGTAGAGGAGAAGAGAGGGGGATAGAGAGAGGTGTGTTAGAGGGGTAGAGAGATAGAGAGGGGGATAGAGAGATATGTTAGAGGGATGGAGAGATAGAGAACGGGATAGAGAGAGGTGTGTTAGAGGGGTAGAGCGATAGAGAGGGGGATAGAGAGAGGTGTGTTAGAGGGGTAGAGAGAGGGATAGAGAGGGGGATAGAGAGAGGTGTGTTAGAGGGGTAGAGCGATAGAGAGGGGGATAGAAAGAAGTGTGTTAGAGGGGTAGAGAGATAGAGAGGGGGATAGAGAGAGGTGTGTTAGAGGGGTAGAGAGATAGAGAGGGGGATAGAAAGAAGTGTGTTAGAGGGGTAGAGAGATAGAGAGGTGTGTTAGAGGGGTAGAGAGATAGAGAGGGGGATAGAGAGAGGTGTGTTAGAGGGGTAGAGAGATAGAGAGGGGGATAGAAAGAAGTGTGTTAGAGGGGTAGAGAGATAGAGAGGTGTGTTAGAGGGGTAGAGAGATAGAGAGGGGGATAGAGAGAGGTGAGGTAGAGGGGTAGAGAGATAGAGAGAGGTGTGTTAGAGGTGTAGGGAGAAAATGATAGAGAGGTGAGTTAGAGGGGTAGAGAGATAGAGAGGGGGATAGAGAGAGGTGAGGTAGAGGGGTAGAGAGATAGAGAGAGGTGTGTTAGAGGTGTAGGGAGAAAATGATAGAGAGGTGAGTTAGAGGGGTAGAGAGGGATAGAGAGAGGGGGAGAAAGAGGGGTAAAGACAGTTATCTTTGTGCAGTTGAACCTGACTGATTTTTATCAGGCATCCAACAGCAGCTGAGAGTGGAATGGCATGAGTGTGTGTGTGTGTGTGTGTGTGTGTGTGTGTGTGTGTGTGTGTGTGTGTGTGTGTGTGTGTGTGTGTGGTTTGGTAAGGAATGACACGTGTGTGTGTGTGTGTGTGTGTGTGTGTGTGTGTGTGTGTGTGTGTGTGTGTGTGTGTGTGTGTGTGTGTGTGTGTGTGTGGTTTGGTAAGGAATGCCCCCAAGCTGTTCTGGCATGTTCTCTGTCTTATGTCTGACGGCCTTTCTCTCCATCTCTGAGAGGCAGCTCATGTTCCACGACAACAGAGAGAGAGAGAGAGAGAGAGAGAGAGAGAGAGAGAGAGAGAGAGAGAGAGAGAGAGAGAAGACTACAGCAGCCTGTGAGAAACTGTAGCCTAGAAATCTACACATCCTCTAAAGGTGGCAAATAGATTTGCTCAGCCAGTACGTCTCGTTAGTTAGAATGGGAGTTCCCATGCTCCTTTGCACGCTCCATTTCATTTCACTCTGCAAAGCAGCATGGTGGCCGATTTTCTCCCCTGCTTTAGGTATCCAATCACAGAACAAATGGTATTGGCACTGAGCTACATAAAGCCGCTATGACAGACATTCGTAGCGCTCAATAAACGGCTCTGGACAATCGTAAACAATGCTTCCACTACGAGAAAAATGTATAGATGGGTTTACATCCTGTTTGTTCCTCTGATTGGTCATAGGCTATCCTATTGCGTGCAGAAACAATTTGAAAGATTGAGTTTGGTCTATATATCAATAATCCAAGACTATAGGCTACATTTCAATATTATGGGATGGCTTTCCAGGCTAGAGAAACAGTGGAACAGGAGCCTCTTATTTTCCCAGTGCTACACAGACAGACGCTTGCTTGGGAACAAACAGCCTACTATTTTTACCACCACCACCAACACCACCACCACCAGCCCTCCTTCAACTTCCACCCCAATCTGCCTGCTGCCGCTGCCCAAGAGCTCAGCTCGGCTCTGCCCTGCGCTGGAATGGCCTCTGGGTTTACTGCTCCTGCTGCCCAGGAACCAACAGACACAAGAGCCGCACAGTGGACCGCCTGTTTGTCCTCGTCCTGTCACGCCAGACAGCCAAGCCAAGCCAAGACAGACAGACAGACAGACAGATAGGCAGACAGGCAGCCAAGCCAGACAGGCAGACACGCAGACAGGCAGATAGATAGACAGGCACGCAGACAGGCAGACAGGCGGGGTCTCTCTCTCTCTCTCCGGCAGACTACTCTACTGTATCCCAGACTAGCTCCCCCTCAACAGGACTACTGCACTAATGCACCTTTGATGTGGACTCAGCTGCCCACAAACTCCTGCAAGACACCAGAGAGAGAGAGAGAGACGGAGAGAGAGACAGAGACAGAGAGAGAGAGAGAGAGAGAGAGAGAGAGAGAGAGAGAGAGAGAGAGAGAGAGAGAGACTACGCCCACACAATGCCCCCCCCCCCTCCTCACACTCACACACACACACACACACACACACACACACACTATGACTGAACTCAAACATCATTGCTGCCCCTGCAGGGCGGGGCCATGTGATGAAAGTGTAAATCTGTGTGCGGTCGGTTATAGCTTATAGACTTACAGTAGTCCAAGCAAGGGGTGAGTTTAAATTGGATACAACACAGCACAGGTCTACAGAGGACAGAGAGCCATGTTACTTAACACTGATTATGACTGACTGACGAGGGGGGGGATGAGTTCAAATGGTTTGATTTGAATGACTGTCCAGAAAACACTTGTATACTTGTGTAGAAGTTGTCCCCAAATCGGATGATGACCTCTTGCTAAGTATTTCGTCATAGGGTTTGGTGCGCATGACCAACCTTGTCATCCACGAGAAGACCTCCTAATACTGGAAGTATGAGTCACTGCCGACACGGCGGGGTGACATCATCCTCCCGTAGCCTAGTCAAACCTGAGGTGGCCGACGGCATGAGCATGCACATGGCACACACACGCACACACACACACACACACAGCTCGCACTCATTCCGCACCGGAGCAAAAAAGTACAAAGATGGTTCACTCCACCCACAATTCCTCGAAACGTATATACTATAAATAATACCGTAGACTAACTACCGAAAACTCATGAAAATGACTATTTTGTTTACTGCTCACGCACAAAGGAGTAGATGTTTACGTCTTCTGGACTGTTATAACAAGCCTATAATGTATGAACTGAAGTGGAATTCTTCAACAACAGCGGAGATTCCAAGTAAACAACACCCATTCGGGAAATGAGAAAACCCTCAACAACTTCACACCAAACCGACCTTGACCTTAAAACGACCAGTGTCCCACAACCGAAGCACTGTTTTTTTCACCCAGTTTAACATGTCAAGTTCAGACATGCCGTCATCTCCCTCCACACACACACCATGCGTTCATAGATTAAAAAACAGACTAAACACCACCATGCGCAGCAAAAGATGGTGCCTTGCCATATGATGTTCCTTGTGTCAGAGCACATTTTAATCCGACCATACTGTATCTTATCTGTGCAGGCGCTGTTATCATGTAGCTACATCACTGTGCGCTCAACACAAAAGAAATATAATCCGCTACACAAATCCAAATAAATAAAGGCATGTGGGTAACGTTACCGTAATGCAATCACTGCTACAGAGACATGTCTATTTGGAAAGGTGTTCAGAAAAGGGCTAAGTTAATGGTAACGTTAAGTGTTCAGCCTGTAACGTTAACATTTGGTGACAGGGTTTCATGCACGTATGCATGGCAGCACGGAGACATTGTTTACTGCGGAGTAATGTAACGCTACAGTCAAGGCACGACTCTCCCAAGATACCGAATCGACCATTTCGTGCAACCGTAAACAAAAAACTATTATGCAAAAAAAGTAAATAAGTGTAGGCCGCATCAAGATCCTGGGCTGCAGATTTATGTAATTGAGCAAGAGCGGAATTTCCAGGCATGCAATGATGATGAGACATCGTGAGAGCCAGCCAACTATGGCAATCGCAAGTTATGCAATTGAGTGGTGCAGAAGCAAAGGAAAAAGGAAATGCATTTAACTTAACTTACCACACAGATCCATACGCTCCGGAGCCAACGGGTGACAGGTTCTGGTACCGCTCTGGGACCTCCCATACTGTTTTGTTGAGCTCCTGTCGGTAGAAAGTGGGTCTCCCCTCTTGTGACATTCCTGCCAAGTAGCACCACGACCCACCACGGCAACAAACAACCGCGTTCAAACTTCTGTTCTCCTTCTCCTCCTTTCTGATCGCTAAGTTACTCTTCCAAATGTTTAAAGCTAACTAACGTTACACAGCAAAGACGAAATCAGAGCAGGGGGTAAAAGTGTGCCTTTGTGCATTAGAGCAATGCAGTCGTGCAGGTCTGGTTTGCCAAAACACTAAGCAGTGCAAACACAAGGCAAGGCAAGCAAGGGCGGGCGGAAAATCTGCCAACAGTGTGAGACTGAGAGATGAGATCAACTCGTGAGGATTTTTCCCGAAGCAGGTTTGTTCCGTTCCGACCCGTCGTGCGTGCGTCGTGCTGCTCGTCACTCGTAATCCAACCGTGCTCGCTCTCGAAACCTGTTCTCAAACCTCGCGTGATTTTGTTCTGTTCTGTGTAGTTCTATTTTTAATTCCTCGCCCAACAACATGGCCCAGCAATCTGAGGGGGTGAACAGGAGATGTGAGCTGTTTTAAAACAACAACAACAAAGACACACACACTCACATAATAACAGGCATTAAAGAATACACACTGTAATCATGCATCATGGTTACTAATGGGGTCCTTAGTCATAACCAACATAAGTTATGCAAACAAAACAAAATAAATAAAAAAATAATGTGATGATCTAATCTCATAAATAATGTATATGTCTAAGTTATTTAGACTCCATATTGAGTGGTGGATAGCCCATATGGTTGCAAGGAGGAGAGGCCGGTATCCAGACTGCAGGCCTAGCAAGGATGAGAACCGTTTCCCAGTGAAGTAGGCCACTAATAGTAGGCTATGATATAAATTAAAAAGTTAAACATAATTTATATAATAGCCTAATTGAACATAATTAATGTAATAGCCTAATTCATTCTTAAGTTAATTTGTGATGGCAGGTAATCAAACATAGGCTATTTGCCAGTCTTTCCAAGTCCAACTCAATTCATCAGTACTGAAGTATTTTGAGTGAGGCACAAAAACAAGGCTATCAGATGACATATTCCAAAAGCTGAAGCATTTTAGGAAATGTAAGAAAATGTCAAGACCAGGCTAGTGAAGCCCTTATGAAGATGCACTCTGTGGGAAGTTATCAGTATTATTGAATATAATTTGGTTCTATCATGAGCCTTTGATGTTTGTGACCGCAAAACTAATTGACCATCCCTCCACACGCCATGCCTTCCATTACCATGTGGACAACAACCTTTCTTAGCTTGAATATTTAACCAATATTGCAACAAGGACATAACTGACAGTGACACTGACCCTGAGTAGACCATAGAAGAGAGTTCCTTCACCTTGGCGACACTGGGGTCACCAGACAGCTGGACAGAGAGATGGGCATCAGCCTAGCTCACATAAGTGCCATTGAGTCAATGCCATTAGCGCCCTCTAGTGGCAAAATAATACGACACTAAAGTACTGTTGATGTACAGAATTCAGTGGAGCTGTAATGCTGTAATTTATTTTAGTTGTTTAGACACAATTTTGAAAACAGAGCATCTTTTTTTTTTTTTATCACAAACTATCCAACATTACACTCAATTGGTATAACTTCTTTATTGTTTGCAAAGTTACACATTTAAGTTAATATACAGCCTAATATATGTAGCCTTGATTTATCCCCCCCAAAAAAACATATTTGGGCAATTCCACGAAAAAGTAAACCTCACCTTAAAACTTTAAGTCTCACCTACATGGACATACAAATTCTTTCAGAAAACTTCCAATACAAAAAAGTATTGTCTCGATGTAAATATTCAACTGAGCAAGTTTCGAAAGGATATCTGTTTGTTAAAATTTTTACCCTATTCAGCTATAATGTAAGTCTATGGAGGGGCTTATAATGGGCATAAGTGGGTGATAACACACACAAAGCTGCAATACTATCAGTTATTTTTCATTGTTATATTACTATTTATCTTGTTACAGGTTAAAATCCACCGTTCACAATTGTTTTGTATCGTTTTGGAGGGTTTTTCCAGATGTCACGTCCATAACGTCACATCCATTTTATTTGCACCCTGTGGCCAAGCTGGCTGAATTTCGTTGTCCAGGCAACTGGCAATGACAATAAAAGTCTTGATCCATAACGCCATGTCTCCCAATGAAAACCAACTTTTTTTACATTTACATTTGAAATTAAGTCTTTCTCTGTCTTTACTGAGGTGTCCTGTTTGGTATGAATGTAGTAATATTTACATTTCTCTAGAAATTTCACACACTTCACAGCAAAAACTATGCTCTCTCAAAAGTTTGTCCGTTTTTCGTCACGTCCATAACGCAAATTGAAAGGCTCATATTCTTATGATGCAAATCATGATATTATTTTTTTCTGTTTGCCTGTATTCAGCCATGGAGTTTGCAGAAGAATATGAAAAAAAATTGTGAAATACTGCTAGGTTTGCAGAGGTTATCTGGCCTTTTGTTCATCAATAATGCACGAAAATGTCACGTCCATAACGCTGGAATTGCCCATTTATAAAACTGCTATTTGTTTTCATATCACTTAGTGATACTAAGGCACTCTTCAAATGACCAGACACTATTGCACACTAACATGATACATACTAAATACATTTGTTTAGTGAACGGCATAAATAAAAAAGTTTTTTACTCACCTATAATTTGTACTCTATAATTTCTTCTTTTTCCATTCGCCCTTACTTCCAGAATCTTTCTACTGACAGAAAGACTGCAGTATAAGTGGGAAGAGACAGACAGAGAGAGAGAGAGAGAGAGAGAGAGAGAGAGAGAGAGAGAGAGAGACTGTGTTGCATCACTCTGTTGGGAGATATTCCATGTTAATGATCTCCACACAGAACATTATCCCTTACATAAGAGTTTTACAAAAACTGTTAAATGTGTTTAATGTTGTGCAAATCTTTGTTTACTGTTTTGCAAACTATGTGATCATTTATTTTATCTACGTAAGTGTGTAAACAATCATGAAATAGAATCTCTCAGTCTTTCAGAGAGTCAGGGGTGGGTAGAGGCAGTTACACAGACACACACACACACACACACACACACACACACGCTTATACACAGGCAGCACCCAGAAAGGCATGTTGTTATTTGGATGCTAAACAGATGATTTTCCACTAATATTAACCAAGACATTTACTAAAATCCAGCTTTCGCACTTTCCTATCTGCACCCCGCGGAAAAAGAAACAAACTATGAAATGTGTTTAGGCTATTACCTCGTCATAAGGCAGTTAGGAGGGCCCTGACTATAACTGTCTCTCAAAGTCCAGAATTCTTCATTGGTAGAACCAAAGATACTGAATGTAAGGTTTCAAACCGTCTCAGAACCAAAGATCATGGAATACTCGGCCCTCTCTGTATTCAAGAACTTCTTGAAGACCCAGCTCTTCAGAGAACATCTCTTGTCCTAGCAGCATCACACACTAACAATCTACACTATGTGATCATTTGTTTTTCTAACACTCCTATGTAACTTGATTGTTAATCCTCTTATGTAAATGCTAAATGCATAAAATTTATGTAATGTAAATGTAATGAATACTCCGCTTCAACACTCTCTGGTAGAACACTTCCCTCGGAAGTCTTACACTTTGGAGACGAGATTCCATCAGTGAAGCATTGAAAAATACAAACAGACTCTGTCCTCGATAGAATTTAGAAGCATCCTTGACATTGGAACAGTGCTTGACGACAGACGAGGACATGGAATACTCGAAAAAGCCAAGCATGTTTCCTTGACTTTGAGAAACATTCAATATGCCCTAATATACTGTATGTCCAGCCATGATGACCTCATCACTGGGGCTTTCAGATGGTCAGTGTGGTGAGGTCATGACCAGTAGGAAAGCTGTGATTGGGGGAAATGGTGAAGCATCACTCTGCCACGCCCTCATTCACAGACATGCTGTATGTGTCACCCATTCAAAGATACCATTAATGCACACACTGAATGTCCCTCACAGCACAGGATCAAGAACAGTACACTTATTATACTGACAGCTGAACCATTGGGCTAAAACAGTATGTATAGCATACTTATGCTTATACTCATACTCACTAAGCTCTATTTTTTTAAAATTGGCACTTACGAAAAGTCACTCAAAGTTTGTCCAGGCTTATGAGAAATTTGAGTGTCCAAAATGCTTCTCTGACTGAAACAGCAGAAACGAGTTACTTAAAAGAAAGACAGCACAATTTCATTCCAGGGTTAGAACTATATATTTTAACTGTGCTTCATAATGTATATATACAAATATTACAATCCAACACCCACGTCTTTATGTGATAACAGTGGATCATATGATCATACGTGGACTAGCCAGCGAGTCTGCACACAGTAGAGTAGAGGGGGACACATAATTCAGATAGTAAAAAGAAATTACAATCAAGTTGACAGATACAAACAACAAAACAAAAAGAGAAAAAAAGACATGGAATGACAAAGCATAACAAACAAGTTATAAAAACTTAAACCTCCCCATCTGAAGCCTAAGGCCCTCCATCACAAACACACAGCCGTGCCTTGTTCATGAGCTTGGCATTTACATAGTACAAAAGTGACGCTGGATAGGAACAGTCTGTTCTCTTGACTAGTTTCAACATACGGTAATCCCCTCACCACATTCTCAGCATGACAACCATCAGCTTGAAGATATATTTATTTATTTATTTGTTTCTTTATTTATTTATTGGTTGGTAGTCAGTACACCTGCACTAATAGTTCCTAGTACTGCTGTTTCTGCCCCAAACTCAGTGTACATTCTGATAGAATCATCTGTCCTACAAGGTTTGGTTTTATACAACAGGGAAGACAGAGCTTACAAGACTCAAGTTAGATGGAGTTACTTTTGAATTATAAAATCTGTATTTACAAGAATAGTCAAGCCATCCTGTGTTGGACAGAATTCTTTTCTCTCTCTCTCTGATTACTGAGCCAGAACCGTTGCCATGTTTGCGTCTCCTTGGGCCAAGAATCTTCGAATCAGGGTGGAATAGGCTGTTCTGTTCTGTTCTGTTCTAGAACCAACAGGGATGGACGTGTGAACCTGCCGAGTTGAGTGAGCGGAGTTGAGTTGTTTCTCTGTGTGCAGAGGGACTGGTTTCAGGAAAAGACAAAGCAGTAGGAATCAAGGACTTCAGAAGTTTGGTGAGGAAGCTCTCCACAAACTGGCCAGAGGGGGGCAGTGTTGTCCTCGCCCAGCCCAAAGGCCTTTAGCCCCATGGGGCTGGTAGTCTGCGCAGTATGGAGGATGTCCACATGATGAGGTACGGCTCCATCACTTCAGAAACACCACATAGAAGGCCATGGACAGGCACGATAGGGCTACTGCAATATGAAGCCGAGTTCCAATCACTGCCGCTGAGAAGGAAGAAATAGAAGAAAAGACACAAATAGCAGAATTAGGCATCAACTCTAGCACTCTCTATTTCTCCCCCTCACCCAAACACACACACACACACACACACACACAGAACACAGACCATAGCCTAAGTATTAGCAATGAACCTACACTAATATTAGTTTTTGCTGCCAAAGAATTTGTCTCTCTTCCAGCAGTATGGCATTGATTGTAAAGTTTTGCTCATCCTGCAAATCTGGATGTGATCCTTTGATTTGTGTCCTGACCAGGGTGATGGGTTGCATGACGGGGTGAATAGTGTGGTTGTGTGTGATTTTTGTTTAGAAACCAGGCAGTTTACATTTGTTTACATTTAGGAGTTCTTCTTTTCATTTCTATTTTTTATCCAACCAAGGTATAAGCACGCAATCAACAGAATGTTATGGTGATCATGTGAGATTAAAACCAACCTTTGTAAAAGACACCCCACACCCCCTTCTTCTCCGAAAGCAACCAGCTGTTGAGGCGAGGGACCTTTTTGAGGTATGCACAGGTGCAGATGAACAGGAGGCCGAACACCAGGATCCCGTCAAAGGAGTATACTGCAGGGGGAAAAAACAGCATCTCGCGTTACAAGAATGAAATCTTCATGACATGACATGGTATTAGGTATAGGACTAAGGGTTAACCCAAAAGTCATAAGTGTTTCTGGTTAATCTTAGTTTGGCTTTACAAACTGTTTACAAAGTATCCATTTGGAAAGGTAACAGCTTAAAACATAAGTTAAAGTTATTTCCTGAATCACGCTGGTGAAGTTACTCGAGGAACCGGTTTGACAGCTCCATAGATTGGCCAGCCCAGTGCCAGGGTTATCAAAAACACCGAGCCCACTTTGCTGCGCATTTATTATGATAACGTTAGCATTGATACAGTACAGAGGATAAAGTTAAATCAGAGCCCTGAAGTTGTTACGGTCATTATTCACTCTACTATTAGCTCCACTGCCTATTTTACAAAAGTGTTATTTTGCTAAGTTAACGTTATGCTAACGACATCAGCAGCTGTGCTAGCTAGGAAGATTTGTTTTTGCTCCACAGCTGTTTCTCTCTGACGTGTCTTGGGTTTATTCTCATAAACTGGCCAACATTACGAATAAAATATTACTTAGTAATACAGCTCTCCAACATTTTCAGCAAAAACTCAATGTTGTAGCTCATACAGATAGCCATAAATTCTGCAAAGGCCAGGGCCACGTCCTCAAAAATCTGTAACGTTAACGTTAACGTTAGCTAACCACTAACTGCTGCCCAGCCTAAGCTAGCAACCTAGTTTCTTAGTTCAGCGTCAATCGACTACGAGGCAAACCAGCTATGATGTGATAAAACAAAAAGTTTAAACTCACCGTTTGTCATGTTCTCGATTTAGTGTAATTCTTTGATTCTCTCTTAGATTCCGACTTTATTTACCATCCATGCTAATCATCCACCAGGGACAGACGTGGAGAGGGAAGTAGGAGGACAGCCAATCAATGGTCGAACAGTCGATTGGCGCACCTAGCTTGAGCAGACTAATAGATCACAGAAAGGAAAAGTCGATTGTAGTCTATACAGTTCATCTCAAATTTTTCCCAACTGCTTACACACATTTCAAAGCTGTTTGTATTTTTTAATTACTTTTTCAAAAAATTTCACACTAATCTATGAAGAGAAGAAGATTGTACAGCACCTTGTCCATGCAAGTGCAATAAAGTTTTATCACAGAAATGTAGGCCTAATCTATTGGCCATCCGAACTCGACTCACACTTCATACACATCCACTCCTCAGCACTCATGACACATCCTCTGGCTTTAAAGGAGCTGTGTGTAAGAAATGTATTCCAAATAATCATTAAAATGCCCTGATATGTCACCAGACATGAAGGAATGTACATTTTGAACACCGATGTCACTGACAGTTGTAGTCCAGCCAGAATATTTGCATTTGAAAAGCTAAGTTGCAGCCCACAAGTGTTTACGTTGTCATTTCAAATGGTATTTGTGTTGTTGTCATTGTCAAGGCCTCATTATGCTTCCGAAAAATGTCATGACAAGGTCAGAAATAAAACAAGGATATGTATAGGAGATGCTTGAAAGCAACAAAATATTTTGAACATGATTGTAGTACTAATTTTGGCCACAATCCTACACACAGCTCCTTTAATTCATTCAATCCTCAGCACCATGGTCCCTGACCCTCACACACCTGAATTTCCCCCACTTCTTACACCTCCCATGGGCCAATATATTTATTTTTTATCTATCTCTCTTTTGCTTTAATCTCTCCATCACCTATTAACCATAGACCTTGATTGCCCTTTCCTTCTGTGTTCAACATGCATAGAGAACGCTTGCCTTAGGTTGCTTTCAGGAAGTATATATTAATGATTTTTCCTTTAATTTCACAGGTCCAAAACGCTATATATAAAGTTATATTGCCTACATTATTAATAAACATTAATAATAACTCATGCATGGGTAGTGAAGTGGGGAGGGTGGGACAGCACAGGTGTCCTATACACACACACGCACACACACACACACACACACACACACACATACATCCCCGGCACTGGACAGGTGTCCTATGGCCCGACACGCACACACACACACACACACACACACACACACACACACACATTCACACACGCACACACACACACACACACACACACACCTGAGCTACAACCCCAGCTGGACCCTCCCTTGTGTTGTGTGTGGGCCAGAGGGGGAGTGACTACAGTGCTAATCTAGAATAATCTAATCTGGGGGGTTTCTAACGGAGCATATGCTGGGGTAGGAGTCCAGTCCATCACTCCAAGCTGTGAAAGAGAGAGAGAGAGAGAGAGAGAGAGAGAGAGAGAGAGAGAGACAGTTCCTGTGAAGAAGAGAAAGCATGCAAGTGTGTGTGAGAGAGTGTGTGTGAAATCTCAGGAGGCATCACCACCACCACCATCACTTTCTAAAGGAGTATGTTTATATATGACACAGGAAAGGTAAGTGTGCTACTGTAGTTGAGTTGGAACTATTGTCAGGCCCTGGAGTTAGCCTGGCGAATGCCAAACTAAAATCACAAGTGATATTTAGTCTGGGGACCTACCTATATCATGACAAGGTCAGAAATAAAACAAGGATATGTATAGGAGATGCTTGAAAGCAACAAAATATTTTGAACATGATTGTAGTACTAATTTTGGCCCCAATCCTAGTACACACAGCTCCTTTAATTCATTCAGTCCTCAGCACCATGGTCCCTGACCCTCACACACATAGTCTGGGGACCTACCTATTGCACTTCTCGTAGCGGAAGCATCATTTACAATTGTCCATAGCCGTTTATTGGGCGCTACGAATGTCTATCATAGCGTCTGTACATACCTCGGAGCCAATACCAGAGCCACCACGTGACGTAAAATGCAATCGAGGGCCGTACAAATCCCTTTTTGTTCTGCGATTGGATTCCGAAACCAGGCGAGAAAAACAGCCATGGTCACCATGCTCCTCTGCAGAGTGAAATGAAATAAGCGTGCAAAGGAGCATGGGAATTCCCAGGCTACCCTGGAGTAGCACCTGAATTAAAAAAAAAAAAACATTGTAATGTGTATAAAACTAATTTCTTTCTCTCTACATGTCATTTTCCCTCACAGACGATGGCACACAACAGAGGTACTGCATATACTCATACTGTATATATTTTGTTTTCGGGTTTAAATATTTTTGCTTTTAATTTACACTGTCACTGTAATGTCATACTGTAAAGCCTGTAAAACATGATCATAATGTTACTTAATGCCTCTATTCCTGTCAAACTCTGGATTTCTATTGGTGGTCAGAAACAGTTGTCATGAAGTAGTCAACAAGCCAACCGGGCTCTCATACTCGTCAAGCTTAATCTTTTGGGGAGATATAAGAAAGCATAACATATTTATTTATGTGTGTGTGTGTGTGTGTGTTTGTGTGTGTGTGTGTGTGTGTGTGTGTGTGTGTGTGTGTGTTAGATAACTCTATCCATGAGGTTGCTTCCCCTGTGGCTGAGAATCAGCAGGAGCTGGTTGAGCCGAGGAAGGTGGTCCACCCCATCCTTGAGTCGTCCGCACACAGACGATTACTCCGGGAGCTGCTCCTCACACACAAATGGTGAGAAACCCACTATCATGTCCCACTCTCCCAAAGTTTTAGGCTGGGGACGTTCAATTATGTCCCTCTCTCGATCTAAAGTTTTGCCTGGGGACGTTCAATCATGTCCCTCTTTCACACAAGTTTAGGCAGGGGACGTTCAATCGTGTCCCTCTCTCGAATAAGAGTTTAGCCAGGGGAGTGGGGACGTTCAATCATGTCCCACTCTTACACAGCTTACCAATAGCTTAGGAACGTTCCAGATAGTGGGGGTGCTGGGACTTCATCCAGCTTTATATGATTTAACTAAGGAAGATCCATACTCTCCATCCACACCCATTAAAATGTTTTATTTTGAGTGACATACAGCTTTGCGTTAAGTGTGAATGGGGGCTCTACGGTGTAAAGATCTTAACTTTTCTTTCAACTTTTACATTTTCTGATCCACATGAATGAATGTGCAAAGACACAACTTTGTTTTTGCTACCAAGGAACATATCTTTATGTTACCGTCTATAATTCAGTCAGATTGACCAGGGGACCATGTACACAATTACAGTTAAAGTGACAGTGTCCTCAACTCAACTATCCAATACAACAGATGACAGCAGCAGGTTGTTGTCCCGACTTAGAGATCATAAGGCAAACAAACAGCTTAACTGGACCCAAGCCGTCAAACACTAATAACACAAGAGAACAAACAAAGGAAAAGTGACCAACTGTTGCTGTTTTTACACCTAAGAGTTCTGAGAGAGTCTTGGATCATCTGGTCAAGGGGCCAATCCACCTGTGGATCAGGCAGAGCTTCTTACCCCAGATAAAGTCCTCTCAGGCTGGGGAGCAGACAGTACCACCTCACCCCCTACCTGAACATGCTTGGATGTCCCGTTGTCCACAAGAGAGGGCTTAATGGGCTTATTTCACACCTGAACATTCCGAGACCATTCCATGGTAGTAAACTGAACATTCCATCATTGAAATGCATTGAATTTATCCCTCTTTCTACCTTGAAAAATGGGTAATAACATTTAAAACATGTCTAATTCAGTTTCTTTCAAATAATGCACATCTGAGGCATGAATATTCTAAAAGCTTATATCTATTCAGGACTTCCCAATGTTTGGGCTTCACATCATTATTTGAAAGATAGTGAATTTAGATGTTTTAAATGTTATTACCCATCTTTTCAAGTCAGAAAAGGGATAAATTCAATGCATTTCAATGATAGAATATTCAGTTTACTATATGGATTGTCGGAACGTTCAGGTGTGAAATAAGCCCATAAGAGGGGCCAGCAGATCTCTCTCACTACACACTCACAGGTGTCTGTTGTTTCAGTCTTTACAGTCTGTTACAGGCTTTCACTGATTTAGTCTGACATGAGCAAAGTCTACTTTCGGCTCCCTATGCACAGCCCCGTGGGTGGCAGATGCAGATGTACAATGTAAA
>JAODXP020000012.1:15593139-15602506 GCA_027497455.2 Sardinella longiceps | reverse complement strand
GGCAGTGTACTGGGGAAAACTGCACACACACACACACACACACACACACACACACACACAGCAGGGTACTGCAGGGGTAAAAACTGCAAACACAGACACACACTGCAAGGTAACTCTACACACATACACACACACATAATGTGGTAATGCTAGAGTTTAAACAACCTATGCATATGCACACACACAAAGAGCGTGGTATTGCTGGACTTTAAAATACACACGCATATGCACACACGCACACACAAACACACACACACACAACTAGGTGACACCAGAGTGAAACTGTTTACCCAAACATTTGTTTATCTCTCGCTCCTTCACTCTAACACACAAACACACACACACACACACACACACACACACACAAGCTCTGTTCAACAATATGTGGATGCACTTAGACAAACACACAAGCATCTGTGCATGCATATACACTTACACACTTACACACACACAAGCTCTGTTCAACAATATGTGGATGCACTTAGACAAACACACAAGCATCTGTGCATGCATATACACTTACACACTTACACACACACACACACACACACACACACACACACACACACACACACACACACACACACACACACACACACACACACACACACACACACACACACACACACACACACACACACACACCCCTGCCATGGTGGGACAGAGTCCTGCAGAGTTGTGGTGGCCATGGTCCTGTCCGTGCACTGGAGCATCTGGCATCTGATTAAAAATGAATCGAGCCCAATAAATTAATCAGCGGCCGAGTCAGAGTCCGAGTTCTAGAACTGTCCCATCATGCCTTGCTCTCTCTTCACCTCCACCTCCAGAACCTGCACCCCTCCCTCCCTTCCTCCCTCCCTCCATCCTTCGCTCTCTCTCTCTCTCCATTCTTCCCCAGACACACACACACACACACACACACACACACACACACACACACACACACACAAACACACACACTCACTTGCATCGGAGTCCGCTGGCGATTTTGACCACGGCCGAGTTGAGGGAGACGATCCAGTCCAGCAGCCACATTCTCCTACCGGGCCGGACCGGAGCGAACCGAGCCGAACCAGGTGGGACGGAACAGAACCGGGACAGAACCGGGACAACACAGCTACACTAGAATCAGCTCTGCTGTGCTGCACCTGGTGCACTCTTGCACACTCTTCTCTCTCTCTCTCTCTCTCTCTCCACTCTCTCTCTATCTATCTCTCTCTCTCTCCGTCCCTCTGTGTCTCTCTATCTCGCTACCACGCTGTTCCGAGCTATTTGTCTCTCTCTCTCTCTCTCTCTCCCTCTCTCTCTCTCTCTCTCTCTCTCTCGCTCTGGCGTGCTTTCTTTTCGCACTCTCTCCATCGATACCCGCCTGCCTGCCCGCCTCGCCACTGCCACTACAGCTGCAGTTAGACCAGACACAGGAGGGAGGGAGGGAGAGAGAGAGAGAGAGAGAGAAAGGGATGGAGGGAGAGGGAGGGAGAGATAAGGAAGGGGGGAGAAGGAGAAAGTGAGAAAAGATGGAAGGATATAGAGGGCAAAAGAGAAAGAGAGCAAAAGAGACGCAGGAGGGGCAAAAAGGGGAGAGGGGGAGACAGAGAGAGAGGGGAGAGAGAGAGAGAGAGAGAGAGAGAGAGAGAGAGAGAGAGAGAGAGAGGGAGACCACGGGAACAAGTGCAATCTGAGTGAAGAGAAGAGAGAAGAAAGAAAGGGAATGAGGGAGAAAGAGCACAAAGGGAGAGAGAGAAAGAAAGAAAGAAAGAAAGAGAGAGAGAGGTACAGCGGGAGAGGGAGGACGAGTAGGCAGCAGCAGGAATCCAGGGCTGCTGAGTAGGATGACATCCATGTGTGGCATGGGCTAGGTGGGCACACACACACACACACACACACACACACACACACACACACACACACACACACACACACACACACACATACACAGCACATGCGGTAAACACACTACGCCACACAATAGACTCCTCACACATGCCAAGGGCCAACTGTAGGATGATAGAACATGCATGTGTGTTTGTGTGTGAGCGTGTGTGTGTGTGTGTGTGTGTGAGTGTCTGTATCTGGGTGTATGTGCATATATGTGCATGTGTGTGTGTGTGTGTATATGCACATATATCTGTGTGTGTGTGTGTGTGTGTGTGTGTGTGTGTGTGTGTGTGTGTGTGTGTGTGTGTGTATGTGTGTGTGTATGTGTGTGTGTGTGTGTGTGTGTGTGTGTGTTATGTAAGGGCTTGTCTGGGACAGTGTGTGTGAGTGAGGGTGAGGAGAGGCAGCTCTTCATCTTCTATTTATTCTGACCGACCGCAGTCACAGCGTGCCAACGCAGCCCTCGTGGGCACTGCCCAACCTCACACACACACACACACACACACACACACACACACACACACACACACACTGAAGAGGATGGCAGCACACACACAAACACACACTGACACATACACACACATACACACACACGCACACACACACACTAAATAGGATGGCAGCACACACACACACAAACACACGCACACACACACACACACACTGAAGAGGATGGCAGAACACACACACAGACACACACACACACAGGCACACACAGATACACACACCTGCAGACACACACACACATGAACACACACAAACACAAACACAGCCACTGCACGGAGGTAATACCATGAATGGAGCTAATTAAAAGGCAAACAATATTAAATATTTAGGCTTAGATATCTAATACTGCTTTTTACATGCATACGCACACATACACATACACACACACACACACACACACACACACACACACACACACACCTCTAGTTGGGAGTGTTTTGTGATTCAGTGTAGTATGTGCCCGGACACACAGAATGGCCTAAGCACCCCTATCTCAATCTCACAATCTCACTCAACTGGATTAAATAGTCTGAGCTCCTACACACACACACACACACACACACACACACACACACACACACACACACAAACACAGAGAGAGAGAGAGAGAAACAGACAATTCTCTTTCTAAGCAAGTGCGTGACTATGCTGTCAGAAATGTACCTAGAAGACAAATCCGTTGTGTGTGTGTGTGTGTCAGTGTGTGTGTGTGTGTGTGTGTGTGTGTGTGTGTGTGTGTGTGTCTGGATGTTGGGCACCTAATAATCATCTGGACAGAGATTAAAGCTAGTAAGGCAAAGCTTAGCAGAGCGAAACGTGCAGTCATGGATGTGTGTGTGTGTGTGTGTGTGTGTGTCGTGTGTGTGTGTGTGCGTGTGTCTGTGTGTGTGTGTGTGTGTGTGTGTGTGTGTGTGTGTGTGTGTGTCTGTGTGTGTGTGTGTGTTATCCTCTTCTGTGTGTGTTCAACATCCTCATAACTGTGTGTGTGTGTGTGTGTGTGTGTGTGTGTGTGTGTGTGTCTGTGTGTGTGTGTGATGGGGTGGGCTAGCGAAACAAGAAACGCCACTCAAGCCGGCAGCCTCATCAATTATTGGCAGCAATTTTCCCACAGGCCTGTCTGCCTGCGTCTGGCAGGTTCAACACTGCTGAGGTGTGTGTGTGTGTATGTGTGTGTGTGTGTGTGTGTGTGTGTGTGTGTGTGTGTGTGTGTGTTAGTGGTGGCACAATGAGGTCACTGAGGTGACTTCAAGTTCCAAACTTTATCCCGTCACTTGCTTCTTCACTGGCACTTCCCACTGTGTTCAGCCTTACACACACCAACATAGCCCAACATAGCCCAACACAAACACATAGCCCAACACAGCCCAACACAAACACATAGCCCAACACAGCCCAACACAAACACATAGCCCAACATAGCCCAATACAAACACATAGCCCAACATAGCCCAACACAGCCCAACACAGCCCAACATAGCCCAACACAAACACATAGCCCAACACAAACACATAGCCCAACACAAACACATAACCCAACACAAACACAACCCAATGGCCAAATTGCAATGCATTATAATTTTGAGATCAACTAGTGGGCCAGAATTAGCCCAGGCTCAGGCCAGATGTGGCCCATCGGTCGGGAATTTGAGACCCATGCATTAAACAGACCCAGTGCTCATGAAAGCAGCCACAAGAGGGAGCCAAAGGACACTTCTTCAACTCAAAATCCAGTTTCTGTAAAACTTTCATTGCTTTGCACGTCTTCTTTACACCAAAGAGAAGCCACTGTGGATACTGTGTACAGTATGAAACATGTTTGGCCTTTCTTAAGACTGAAGAGCTTTTGGTTTCAGTGACATTCGACAGTGGTATGTGATAAATAACCAGGTGCAATTACACTGTAAGCTGTGCTTTAGTAAAAGCCATCACTGACAGAGACTGCAAAAACCCCTGACCAGTTCCTACAAAGTGTGTTATCATTAGAAATTGATTTCTTCAACACTTGAGAAACATGCAGGCCCAGCACATCTATGAGGCAATCAAAGCCTTACTTCTCTGAGAGCATCGAGTGAGACCAGCACACAAGAACAAATACAACATTTATTCTGCAAAGGCGGTATTCTCCAAGGTGCTTAAATCCAAAAAAGTGCTTAGAGCAGGCTGAAACACATGGAATTGAGCACTTTTTTTTTTATTTAAGCACCTGAGAGAATAACTGCCAGCACACTGGTAGTTCAGATACAATATTTATTATTATCTTCGGGTGATATTTTCCCAGGTGCTTAAGTCCAAAAAAGTGCTCGTCTGAAACACATGGAGCTAAGCACTTTTTTGGACTTAAGCACCAGGGAGAATAACTGCCTAAGAGCTGAGGAAGAGTCAGTGCTCATCTACTCACTTTCTGACAGGCTTCTTCGCTTTGCCCCTCTTCTTCCGAGCCTGGAGAGCAAGCACTGAAACAAACAAACACACACACACACACACACACACACACAGAGAGAGAGAGAGAGAGAGAGAGAGAGAGAGAGAGAGAGAGAGAGAGAGAGAGAGAGAGAGAGACTGTCAATAAAGTGCTCTTTCTGAATCAAACCCTTAAAACTAGTGTAGTGTAGCCTGACATAGCCCGACCATAATACTGCTGTGCATCCGTATTCTTGGTCTGGAGGTTCTTTAACCGGACACGATTATAGGGCGGGGGGAGGCAGGGTATTCAGTTCTGGACTGAAATGATTGGAAAGCTTGTCTAATCACCTTCGCTTATTGGGCGGTTGTCTCTGTACCAATGTAAACACGCCCCAGAAGACCGTCCCCAGACCATGAATACGGATGAACAGTAGTATTATGGGTAGGCTATGTCAGGCTAAGTGTAGTGTGTCCTGCACCCTGGAGTGGAGAAGAGGATGAATGGTAAATGGACTGCATTTATATAACGCTTTTCTACTCCTACGAGCACTCAAAGCGCTTTACAATGTATGCCTCACATTCACCCATTCGCACACCGGTGACAGAGGCTACCATGCAAGGTGCCGATCTGCTCACAGGGAGCAATTTGGGGTTAGGTATCTTGCTCAAGGACACCTTGATGGGGTCAGGTGGAGTGGGGCTGGAACCCGCAACCCTCCGTTTGCCGAATGGCACCTCTACTGCAGCCCGACATAGGCTGAATTCCAATAGTTTTCCTAAACTCAAGCCTTTTCTGCCATTGTTGGAGAGCAGCAGACAGGCATCATTGTGACTCCAGACATCCCATCCAGCTGAAACTAATTAAGGGAAACCTTCAAATATACTGTATAATGTATTATACAATATTGTATTCAACTCCACTGAATTAAATTATAAATTATAAGCACATAAGCTTTTACAGTCCACTATTGGCCTCATAATTTCCCTAGGACGTCAATGAGGCTCTTTTTGGATTTGAGAAAGATGTCCACTTCCCCCAAGCTACCAGCAAACGTTCCCAGAGCCCGTGTACCAGAGAAATTTTAATAAGGGCTCTGCCATCGCTCCCATTAAACCTTTGCTGACGTTACTCTGATGATTAAAAAGCGCGCTGTCACAGGGTACCTGCTAGCCACATAGCCTACACAATGAGCCTGCCTGCTGAATGGCAACTTTGTATCAATGTAACTTTGTTGAAAAATTTCAGTCCACATTTTTAAGTTGAAAATTCGAATTTACAAAACACATACGAATTAATGCACCTTGAAAGGGACCCCGTTGAAGGGATACAAAACCTATAAAAGTTGGACAATGCTGTGTATAATGCCAGCTTTAGTTAGGACTTTGGTAATGCCTAACTTCAAAACACATGTGCCATTCAAATGTTAGCTGGTTGCACATTTGTATATTTTAACAACACGCGAACAACACTTGTCATGTCATTAAGTCTGCTGCAGCAAATTGGACTGCAGTAATAAGTTATGGACAGCTCCACACTTAGAACAGACACATCTGTATGAATTTGGACAAGTTAAGCGCAGGCTAACTAATAGACATCTGTGTTAGCTCGGAAGCTAATGCTACCTCGCTACCGCAAAGCGTGGTTCACTATTGTCTTGCCAAGTGCACTGGTTATTTCTCCGGAACAGATGTTCCCTGAGCATCAGTTCGCTATCCCTATGACTGTGCCACTTCTTACACACGTTTGAGTTAAGGTGTCATTGCACCACTCTTCAAGTTTCTAGTATAGCGGTCCGCTTACCTTTTCTTTCCATGTTTCAGCCGTTTTTTTTTTTTTTCAGCTTAGGTTCAGAGTGTCAACTTCAGCGCAGGCGTCCTCCTGATAACTTCTACAAAACTCCCTCTCTTTCTGGACACGAAATCGTCACAGCCGAGAACAGTGCTGGACAGGCAAACTACACTAGCTACTAATCGAATTACATTTGCAATAGGCTATATTCCCCTGCCACCTTCTAAATTGTATTGTGTGTGTGTGTAGTATATTTTACAACTTCTGATACGTTTCTCCATCCTCTCCATCACTTTAATGCATCTGCGCGCAAAGAAAGGGGTTCACATTTTGGACAGTGGTAGAAAGTTTTTTTTTATTATTTTTATTTATTTATTTATTTATTTATATGTGAATGGTTCTGTGGGAAACATAGTATCTTTGGCTCCATCTACTGGTTTAAATGTTCAAGGGAAAGCATGCTTGGCCCTGACAAAATTCAGTCACATTTAGGATGGCAGCTGATGCTGTATTGATATAACCAACTGAAATTTAATGATAATGATTTAATGGTTATATTAAGGCTTAGCATAATTTCTTATAAGTTTGCTCTATTTTACATTTTTGTTTCTTAAAAGTTTGAGTGTCCTCTACAGAACAACCCATATTCCAGGGTTGGGTTGAGTTGGGTCATATACCTGTTTACCAACAGGAAAGGAATACAAAATTAATTGGTAGGCCTAGCACATTAGGACTGTGTTAGTGATGGTCAGAAAATGTGCCTTTCTTCTTCACCCTTCTTCAGTAGCTTGTGGTTGCACATGTAGACTTGGCATGGCGACCCTCTGAGGAAAATGTGGTCCTCCATAAAAATTTGTTTAACACCCCTGCCAACGAGAGTTGAAGCAGAGCGGGAGGTCTCAACGTTTTTTAAATTCCTAGTTCTATTTTTGCAAGGGGAGAGGGGGAAAAAAAACCTTTATGCAGACTCGGTCCAGCTCTCATTGGCTGATACAACCTTATAGAATCTTATTGTGATGTAATGCATTTATTCAGACAGGAAGTACTGACACAAATTTGGAGGTCCCAAATAGATTGAAGCTTCATGCACATACATGTAAAATCACTTTTATCTATTCGGGACCTCCAAATTTGTGTGCTTCAAATTTGTATTATTTGATAGAAAGTGAATTTAGACATGTTTTAAATGTTATTACCCATTTTTTTCAAGTCAGAAAGAGGCTTAAATCCAATGCATTTCAATGGTAGAATGTTCAGTTTACTACCATGGAACCTCGGAATGTTCAGGTGTGAAACAAGTCAATTCCAGTTTGCTCCACTGACCTCAAAAGAGTGGTTTGATTCCACTGAAATATCTGATGCCATATCTTGCTGGGGTGGGGGTGTCTGTACCCCCCTGTCTAACACTCACAACACCCTTGATAAAAAGACACAATTTTGAAAAATAATTGCCTTTATTTTATTATTAATCTTATGCAGTGGTTTTGCGTGACCTCTGTAGTTGGCAGTGATGTTCACGCGAGTCCCAGACTTGGACTCGAGTCGCACTTAAGTCGCACAAACAAAGACTTGAGACTTGGACTTAGACTTGCCCTCAATGACTCGAGACTTGACTCGGACTTGAGCCTTGTGACTCGTGAACAATGATCATTTCGCAGAAAAAAAAAAAATCATCTTTTTGTTTTTCCAATGTGTTCCCTTGCCTTATGGGAAACGCTGAGCACTGGCAGAATATTTCTCTCCCAGATTACGCGCAACGCATGTGTGTAGTCAGAAATCAACAATGACCATGGCGACTGCAAATTCACCTGTTCCATTTGTTGTTGCATTTGAATATAAAGACTTCTCACACAGGGCCGAACAGCCCTTTGCAAAGAGTGTGGTGTCAGGATAAATGATGCTGGCTCAACTACATCCAACTTTATCAGGCACCTCAGAACGACACACAAGCAGGGAAGCGCTTATTGTTATGGGGTGTTTTTGATTATCTTTTCTTTTTTGTGTTATTGCCTTATTGGCATGCTGTTATTATGTTCTCTGATGATAAAGGGGTACTGCATGCTTGCGCAGTTGCAATGTATAGGTTGCAAACATAAGTCAATGTCTTAATTGATTGTTAACCGTGATTTGGTTGTGATCGATAGTATTTAATGTTACCAACAGTTGGGGTTCGCCTCTAGAGGATCTAATGATGGTATGCTATGTTATATTGCCTAGTTTGTGCAGACATCCTGATATTGATAATGCCTCCCTGATGCCCGCAAATAGAATAATATCTCCCGGAATCTAGAGCTAGTAAGCCAGGGCATGCACGTGAAACATTTACGTCTACATCGCGCATCTTAATATGCGCGCATGTGAGAGTGAGCGAGAGGGACAGAGAGAGAAGCGGTGCCTAAGGGAACGGTGTGTGTGTGCATGCATGGAGGATGCATGCAAGACATAGAGCGTCCTGATTGGCTTACTAATTGGCTGAGTAAACCAATCAGCTTTCAGTTTGGGCGGTCTTTTAACTCAGCTCGGTAATGTCAACAGGATCGGTATGGCAGAGAAAGAGTGTCAAAAAAAAAAAAAAGAAGAAAATACTGTATAAGACCCATTTTACCTCTGATTATACAAAACAATACCCTTTCCTGATAAGAGTTAAAAAATAATGACAATTTCGACAGATGCACCGTTGGTAACAGTGAATTCAGTATTGCCCATGGTGGCTTGAATGACTGTAAAAAGCATGTTGAGGTGAGTAGTGTAATTATCCATTATATTAGATCTAGGCCTATAACTGGCTGT
>JAODXP020000012.1:15553139-15570639 GCA_027497455.2 Sardinella longiceps | reverse complement strand
AATCAGCAACTCAAACAAACATTCAGATTGATGACTGTAGTTTCGCAGAGCTTGTGAGTGTGAACACACTATGCACTCAAACATAGTGTTCAAAGTGCTCAAGTGTGCCATTTGAGACAGGGCCTCAATTCTGACCACCCTATAGATAGCCTAGCATAGACGATATTATCTGTGAAGGTGCACCGAGTAACTTACGGCGACGTTCATTCACCGCACCTACTGTATACACAAACATAAAGTGCACTGAGTAGTCCGGATTCTCCTGCACCAGGTAACTCCACTCTAGAACTCAACACCTGTTAAGTTGCATCTAGCATATAGTAGCCTAACACTGACTCACCTGGCTACATGCTAACTGATAGCAGGCCATTACATATAGCAGGTAATTACATGCATCTTGCTGCTTGTGCTAACCAATAGCAGGCCATTACATATGAATCTAGCTGCTCTTGCTAACCGATAGCAGGCTATTGTAGCAGCTGGCTATTAAATAGGCCAACAATCTCAACCCCCTCGACTCAAGCTATCAGATAGCATCCGCTGCTACTCCAGAATCAGTGTAGACTGAAAGAGGACACCACTCAGGTTTGTCATGGATGTTTTCTGAAACCTCACACTGCCCCCCCCCCCCCCAGCCCCCCGCGGAGGAACAATAGATTGCCTGGTTGCCATGGTTGCGCCAGTGAGTGTGGTCAAACTTGTGAGAGTGAGTAGTAGGCCTAAGCTCTTCCAGGACGGGAGGCAAAGCCATCCCATAATAATCCTATTTTTCTGACATATTCAAAAACGTTTGGACACCAGCCAAACGTCCTATTTGGTTTCCACTCGTCAGACCCGTTTGTTTCTGCCCAGAAGCTTGTTTTCCTCGCCCAGGCACCGGACGTCTGAACAAAGCTTTAGAAAAGTCGCCTTATTTGTGCCGCCCACGTGTGCGATGGACATCAGACAAAACACCAGCGCCAGACAGACACACAAAACAGCTGGTGAGGATCAGCCATGTTTACTGCACTCACTCACACACTCACTCACACACTCACTCACACACTCAAACACACACTAACTCACTCACTCACACACACACACTCACTCACACACTCACTCACACACTCAAACACACACTAACTCACTCACTCACACACACACACTCACACACACACTCACTCACACACTCAAACACACACTAACTCACTCACTCACACACACACACACACTCACTCACACACTCAAACGCACACTAACTCACTCACTCACACACACACACTCACTCACACACTCAAACGTACACTAACTCACTCACTCACACACACACACTCACTCACACACTCAAACGCACACTAACTCACTCACTCACACACACACACTCACTCACACACTCAAACGCACACTAACTCACTCACACACACACTCACTCACACACTCAAACACACACTAACTCACTCACTCACACACTCACTCACACACTCAAACGCACACTAACTCACTCACACACACACACACACACACACTCACTCACACACTCAAACGCACACTAACTCACTCACTCACACACACACACACTCACTCACACACACTCAAACACACACTAACTCACTCGTTCACACACACACACTCCACTCACACACTCACTCACGCACTCAAACACACACTAACTCACTCGTTCACCCGCTCGTTTCCAGCACTCAGCCCAGCAGATTGGATTGTGCAACAAAGAGAACGAGAAAGAGCGGGGGGGGGGGGGGGGGTGTTCTGCTATTAGATAATGACCATGCTTTGTTTTGTTGCAGACAGAACAATCTAGAGGCCCCAACTTAAGGCCCCACTGGGCCTGCTGTAAATGTCTGCACCCTTGACCAGGACAACGACGGACATCTCGCCAGCACATGGATGGGCGACTCTCATCTGTCAATATGTCCTTCCCTTCAAATTATCCAGACAAGGCCTGGAGTGGGTACACTTCCAAGAAAGGTTACTGATTTAAGTCAACAACAACAACAATAACAACAACAACAACAACAACAATAATCAAAACAAACAGCAACAAAAATGACAAACAAAGTTAGAAACTCGATAGAAAAACGTAAAGCAAGCCATGACATTCCCATTAGTGGTATGCACAGCTTAAGCCGTTCACTTCCCCAGGCACTGACACTTCCTTCTGAAAGGACAACTTGACTGCAAGTTATGTGTGACATTATTTACA
Source organism: Sardinella longiceps (assembly GCA_027497455.2). Classification (NCBI taxonomy): domain Eukaryota; kingdom Metazoa; phylum Chordata; class Actinopteri; order Clupeiformes; family Clupeidae; genus Sardinella; species Sardinella longiceps. The sequence goes on along the minus strand of JAODXP020000012.1, from coordinate 15,568,439 downwards.
AGTCCAACAGGCACGTCGGCGGCTCCCCAGTATTGCATACTGTATATTCTTTTGTCTTTTTCAGCAGGGCAATGTAACGAGGTTCGCTTTACAGTTACTAATGTCCTACATTTAAAAACAAACTCGCTTCAGGGTTATCTTATCTTATTTTATCCTACTAACGTCCCTTTAATACTGCATGTTTTATCCTACTAACATCCCTTTAATACTGCATGTTTTATCCTTCTAACGTCCCTTTAATACTGCATGTTAGTTGATCTAACATGAACTAGTTCACTTCATGGTTATTACCCAACAGACTGCCAATAGTGTAACAAAGAAATGACTAAAATTAATTTAATTATTTATTTGACCAGCCCAGATTTAAAAACAAAAGAACATGGTAGAGTTCACAGACCACACCATCTCTTTCAGCAAGACAGTCAGGATTACACAAGAAAGCCCACAGGCTTAATTCCATTGCGGTCCCACATAAAAAAAAAAGCACACACAGTTTACCTGTGTAAAATCAAATCTGAGCTTGAGGCCTTTTCTTACTTTCAGCTGAAAAAAAATAGCCCACTTGTACAGCGTAGCTGTGGCTGTAAGTGTGCTCATAGACAGGTGTACAAGTGTGCTCATAGACAGGTGTACAAGTGTGCTCATAGACAGGTGAGGTAGAGGAGAAGAGAGGGGGATAGAGAGAGGTGTGTTAGAGGGGTAGAGAGATAGAGAGGGGGATAGAGAGATATGTTAGAGGGATGGAGAGATAGAGAACGGGATAGAGAGAGGTGTGTTAGAGGGGTAGAGAGAGAGATAGAGAGGGGGATAGAGAGAGGTGTGTTAGAGGGGTAGAGAGAGAGATAGAGAGGGGGATAGAGAGAGGTGTGTTAGAGGGGTAGAGCGATAGAGAGGGGGATAGAAAGAAGTGTGTTAGAGGGGTAGAGAGATAGAGAGGTGTGTTAGAGGGGTAGAGAGATAGAGAGGGGGATAGAGAGAGGTGTGTTAGAGGGGTAGAGAGATAGAGAGGGGGATAGAGAGAGGTGAGGTAGAGGGGTAGAGAGATAGAGAGAGGTGTGTTAGAGGGGTAGAGAGATAGAGAGGGGGATAGAGAGATATGTTAGAGGGATGGAGAGATAGAGAGGGGGATAGAGAGAGGTGTGGTAGAGGGGTAGAGAGATAGAGAGGGGGATAGAAAGAAGTGTGTTAGAGGGGTAGAGAGATAGAGAGGGGGATAGAGAGAGGTGAGGTAGAGGGGTAGAGAGATAGAGAGAGGTGTGTTAGAGGTGTAGGGAGAAAATGATAGAGAGAGGTGAGTTAGAGGGGTAGAGGGATAGATAGGGGGATAGAGAGATGTGTTAAAGGGATAGAGAGGGGGATAGAGAGAGGTGTGTTAGAGGTGTAGAGAGAAAATGATAGAGAGGTGAGTTAGAGGGGTAGAGAGGGATAGAGAGAGGGGGATAGAAAGAAGTGTGTTAGAGGGGTAGAGAGATAGAGAGAGGTGTGTTAGAGGTGTAGAGAGGGATAGAGAGAGGTGAGGTAGAGGGGTAGAGAGATAGAGAGAGGGGGAGAAAGAGGGGTAAAGACAGTTATCTTTGTGCAGTTGAACCTGACTGATTTTTATCAGGCATCCAACAGCAGCTGAGAGTGGAATGGCATGAGTGTGTGTGTGTGTGTGTGTGGTTTGGTAAGGAATGACACGTGTGTGTGTGTGTGTGTGTGTGTGTGTGTGTGTGTGTGTGTGTGTGTGTGTGTGTGTGTGTGTGTGTGGTGTGGTTTGGTAAGGAATGCCCCCAAGCTGTTCTGGCATGTTCTCTGTCTTATGTCTGACGGCCTTTCTCTCCATCTCTGAGAGGCAGCTCATGTTCCACGACAACAGAGAGAGAGAGAGAGAGAGAGAGAGAGAGAGAGAGAGAGAGAGAGAGAGAGAGAGAGAGAGAGCGAGAGAAAAGACTACAGCAGCCTGTGAGAAACTGTAGCCTAGAAATCTACACATACACATACTCTAAAGGCGGCAAATAGATTTGCTCAGCCAGTACGTCTCGTTAGTTAGAATGGGAGTTCCCATGCTCCTTTGCACGCTCCATTTCATTTCACTCTGCAAAGCAGCATGGTGGCCGATTTTCTCCCCTGCTTTAGGTATCCAATCACAGAACAAATGGTATTGGCACTGAGCTACATAAAGCCGCTATGACAGACATTCGTAGCGCTCAATAAACGGCTCTGGACAATCGTAAACAATGCTTCCACTACGAGAAAAATGTATAGATGGGTTTACATCCTGTTTGTTCCTCTGATTGGTCATAGGCTATCCTATTGCGTGCAGAAACAACTTGAAAGATTGAGTTTGGTCTATATATCAATAATCCAAGACTATAGGCTACATTTCAATATTATGGGATGGCTTTCCAGGCTAGAGAAACAGTGGAACAGAAGCCTCTTATTTTCCCAGTGCTACACAGACAGACGCTTGCTTGGGAACAAACAGGCTACTATTTTTACCACCACCACCACCACCACCACCACCAGCCCTCCTTCAACTTCCACCCCAATCTGCCTGCTGCCGCTGCCCAAGAGCTCAGCTCGGCTCTGCCCTGCGCTGGAATGGCCTCTGGGTTTACTGCTCCTGCTGCCCAGGAACCAACAGACACTAGAGCACAGTGGACCGCCTGTTTGTCCTCGTCCTGTCACGCCAGACAGCCAAGCCAAGACAGATAGACAGACAGACAGACAGACAGATAGGCAGACAGGCAGCCAAGCCAGACAGGCAGACACGCAGACAGGCAGATAGATAGACAGGCACGCAGACAGGCAGACAGGCGGGGTCTCTCTCTCTCTCCGGCAGACTACTCTACTGTATCCCAGACTAGCTCCCCCTCAACAGCACTGTACTGCACTAATGCACCTTTGATGTGGACTCAGCTGCCCACAAACTCCTGCAAGACACCAGAGAGAGAGAGAGAGAGACGGAGAGAGAGAGAGAGAGAGAGAGAGAGAGAGAGAGAGAGAGAGAGACTACGCCCACACAATGCCCCCCTCCCTCACACTCACACACACACACACACACACACACACACACACTATGACTGAACTCAAACATCATTGCTGCCCCTGCAGGGCGGGGCCATGTGATGAAAGTGTAAATCTGTGTGCGGTCGGTTATAGCTTATAGACTTACAGTAGTCCAAGCAAGGGGTGAGTTTAAATTGGATACAACACAGCACAGGTCTACAGAGGACAGAGAGCCATGTTACTTAACACTGATTATGACTGACTGACGAGGGGGGGGTGAGTTCAAATGGTTTGATTTGAATGACTGTCCAGAAAAGACTTGTATACTTGTGTAGAAGTTGTCCCCAAATCGGATGATGACCTCTTGCTAAGTATTTCGTCATAGGGTTTGGTGCGCATGACCAACCTTGTCATCCACGAGAAGACCTCCTAATACTGGAAGTATGAGTCACTGCCGACACGGCGGGGTGACATCATCCTCCCGTAGCCTAGTCAAACCTGAGGTGGCCGACGGCATGAGCATGCACATGGCACACACACACACACACACACAGCTCGCACTCATTCCGCACCGGAGCAAAAAAGTACAAAGATGGTTCACTCCACCCACAATTCCTCGAAACGTATATACTATAAATAATACCGTAGACTAACTACCGAAAACTCATGAAAATGACTATTTTATTTACTGCTCACGCACAAAGGAGTAGATGTTTACGTCTTCTGGACTGTTATAACAAGCCTATAATGTATGAACTAAAGTGGAATTCTTCAACAACAGCGGAGATTCCAAGTAAACAACACCCATTCGGGAAATGAGAAAACCCTCAACAACTTCACACCAAACCGACCTTGACCTTAAAACGACCAGTGTCCCACAACCGAAGCACTGTTTTTTTTCCCCAGTTTAACATGTCAAGTTCAGACATGCCGTCATCTCCCTCCACACACACACACACACCATGCGTTCATAGATTAAAAAACAGACTAAACACCACCATGCGCAGCAAAAGATGGTGCCTTGCCATATGATGTTCCTTGTGTCAGAGCACATTTTAATCCGACCATACTGTATCTTATCTGTGCAGGCGCTGTTATCATGTAGCTACATCACTGTGCGCTCAACACAAAAGAAATATAATCCGCTACACAAATCCAAATAAATAAAGGCATGTGGCTAACGTTACCGTAATGCAATCACTGCTACAGAGACATGTCTATTTGGAAAGGTGTTCAGAAAAGGGCTAAGTTAATGGTAAGTGTTCAGCCTGTAACGTTAACATTTGGTGACAGGGTTTCATGCACGTATGCATGGCAGCACGGAGACATTGTTTACTGCGGAGTAATGTAACGCTACAGTCAAGGCACGACTCTCCCAAGATACCCAATCGACCATTTCGTGCAACCGTAAACAAAAAACTATTATGCAAAAAAAGTAAATAAGTGTAGGCCGCATCAAGATCCTGGGCTGCAGATTTATGTAATTGAGCAAGAGCGGAATTTCCAGGCATGCAATGATGATGAGCCATCGTGAGAGCCAGCCAACTATGGCAATCGCAAGTTATGCAATTGAGTGGTGCAGAAGCAAAGGAAAAAGGAAATGCATTTAACTTAACTTACCACACAGATCCATACGCTCCGGAGCCAACGGGTGACAGGTTCTGGTACCGCTCTGGGACCTCCCATACTGTTTTGTTGAGCTCCTGTCGGTAGAAAGTGGGTCTCCCCTCTTGTGACATTCCTGCCAAGTAGCACCACGACCCACCACGGCAACAAACAACCGCGTTCAAACTTCTGTTCTCCTTCTCCTCCTTTCTGATCGCTAAGTTACTCTTCCAAATGTTTAAAGCTAACTAACGTTACACAGCAAAGACGAAATCAGAGCAGGGGGTAAAAGTGTGCCTTTGTGCATTAGAGCAATGCAGTCGTGCAGGTCTGGTTTGCCAAAACACTAAGCAGTGCAAACACAAGGCAAGGCAAGCAAGGGCGGGCGGAAAATCTGCCAACAGTGTGAGACTGAGAGATGAGATCAACTCGTGAGGATTTTTCCCGAAGCAGGTTTGTTCCGTTCCGACCCGTCGTGCGTGCGTCGTGCTGCTCGTCACTCGCAATCCAACCGTGCTCGCTCTCGAAACCTGTTCTCAAACCTCGCGTGATTTTGTTCTGTTCTGTGTAGTTCTATTTTTAATTCCTCGCCCAACAACATGGCCCAGCAACCTGAGGGGGTGAACAGGAGATGTGAGCTGTTTTAAAACAACAACAACAAAGACACACACACTCACATAATAACAGGCATTAAAGAATACACACTGTAATCATGCATCATGGTTACTAATGGGGTCCTTAGTCATAACCAACATAAGTTATGCAAACAAAACAAAATAAATAAAAAAATAATGTGATGATCTAATCTCATAAATAATGTATATGTCTAAGTTATTTAGACTCCATATTGAGTGGTGGATAGCCCATATGGTTGCAAGGAGGAGAGGCCGGTATCCAGACTGCAGGCCTAGCAAGGATGAGAACCGTTTCCCAGTGAAGTAGGCCACTAATAGTAGGCTATGATATAAATTAAAAAGTTAAACATAATTTATATAATAGCCTAATTAAACATAATTAATGTAATAGCCTAATTCATTCTTAAGTTAATGTGTGATGGCAGGTAATCAAACATAGGCTATTTGCCAGTCTTTCCAAGTCCAACTCAATTCATCAGTACTGAAGTGTTTTGAGTGAGGCACAAAAACAAGGCTATCAGATGACGTATTCCAAAAGCTGAAGCATTTTAGGAAATGTAAGAAAATGTCAAGACCAGGCTAGTGACGTCCTTGTAAAGATGCACTCTGTGGGAAGGTTATCAGTATTATTGAATATAATTTGGTTCTATCATGAGCTTTTGATGTTTGTGACCACAAAACTAATTGACCATCCCTCCACATGCCATGCCTTCCATTACCATGTGGACAACAACCTTTCTTAGCTTGAATATTTAACCAATATTGCAACAAAGACATAACTAACAGTGACACTGACCCTGAGTAGACCATAGAAGAGAGTTCCTTCACCTTGGTGACACTGGGGTCACCAGACAGCTGGACAGAGAGATGGGCATCAGCCTAGCTCACATAAGTGCCATTGAGTCAATGCCATTAGCGCCCTCTAGTGGCAAAATAATACGACACTAAAGTACTGTTGATGTACAGAATTCAGTGGAGCTGTAATGCTGTAATTTTTTTTAGTTGTTTAGACACAATTTTGAAAACAGTGCATCTTTTTTTTTTTTTTTTTTTTTTTAATCACAAATTATCCAACATTACACTCAATTGGTATAACTTCTTTATTGTTTGCAAAGTTACACATTTAAGTTAATATACAGCCTAATATATGTAGCCTTGATTTATCCCCCCCAAAAAAAACATATTTATAAAACTGCTATTTGTTTTCATATCACTTAGTGATACTAAGGCACTCTTCAAATGACCAGACACTATTGCACACTAACATGATACATACTAAACACATTTGTTTAGTGAACTGCATAAATAAAAAAGTTTTTTACTCACCTATAATTTGTACTCTATAATTTCTTCTTTTTCCATTCGCCCTTACTTCCAGAATCTTTCTACTGACAGAAAGACTGTAGGAGTATAAGCAGGAAGAGAGAGAGAGAGAGAGAGAGAGAGAGAGAGAGAGAGAGAGAGAGAGAGAGAGAGAGAGAGAGACTGTGTTGCATCACTCTGTTGGGAGATATTCCATGTTAATGATCTCCACACAGAACATTATCCCTTACATAAGAGTTTTACAAAAACTGTTAAATGTGTTTAATGTTGTGCAAATCTTTGTTTACTGTTTTGCAAACTATGTGATCATTTATTTTATCTACGTAAGTGTGTAAACAATCATGAAATAGAATCTCTCAGTCTTTCAGAGAGTCAGGGGTGGGTAGAGGCAGTTACACAGACACACACACACACACACACACACACACACACACACGCTTATACACAGGCAGCACCCAGAAAGGCATGTTGTTATTTGGATGCTAAACAGATGATTTTCCACTAATATTAACCAAGACATTTACTAAAATCCAGCTTTCGCACTTTCCTATCTGCACCCCGCGGAAAAAGAAACAAACTATGAAATTGTGTTTAGGCTATTACCTCGTCATAAGGCAGTTAGGAGGGCCCTGACTATAACTGTCTCTTAAAGTCCAGAATTCTTCATTGGTAGAACCAAAGATACTGAATGTGAGGTTTCTAATCGTCTCAGAACCAAAGATCATGGAATACTCGGCCCTCTCTGTATTCAAGAACTTCTTGAAGACCCAGCTCTTCAGAGAACATCTCTTGTCCTAGCAGCATCACACACTAACAATCTACACTATGCGATATTTTTTTTCTAACACTCCTATGTAACTTGATTGTTAATCCTCTTATGTAAATGCTAAATGCATAAAATGTATGTAATGTAAATGTAATGAATACTCCGCTTCAACCCTCTCTGGTAGAACACTTCCCTTGGAAGTCTTACACTTTGGAGACAAGGTTCCATCAGTGAAGCATTGAAAAATACAAACAGACTCTGTCCTCGATAGAATTTAGCCTTGACATTGGAACAGTGCTTGACGACAGACGATGACATGGAATACTCGAACAAAGCCAGGCATGTTTCCTTGACTTTGAGAAACATTCAATATGCCCTGATATAATGTCCAGCCATGATGACCTCATCACTGGGGCTTTAAGATGGTCAGTGTGGTGAGGTCATGACCAGTAGGAAAGCTGTGATTGGAGGAAATGGCTGAAGCATCACTCTGCCACGCCCTCATTCACAGACATGCTGTATGTGTCACCCATTCAAAGATACCATTAATGCACACACTGAATGTCCCTCACAGCACAGGATCAAGAACAGTACACTTATTATACTGACAGCTGAACCATTGGACTAAAACAGTATTTATAGTATACTTATGCTTATACTCATACTCACTAAGCTCTATTTTTTTTAAATTGGCACTTACGAAAAGTCACTCAAAGTTTGTCCAGGCTTATGAGAAATTTGAGTGTCCAAAATGCTTCTCTGACTGAAACAGCAGAAACGAGTTACTTAAAAGAAAGACAGCACAATTTCATTCCAGGGTTAGAACTATATATTTTAACTGTGCTTCATAATGTATATATACAAATATTACAATCCAACACCCACGTCTTTATGTGATAACAGTGGATCATATGATCATACGTGGACTAGCCAGCGAGTCTGCACACAGTATAGGAGAGGGGGACACATAATTCAGATAGTAAAAAGAAATTACAATCAAGTTGACAGATACAGACAACAAAACAAAAAGAGAAAAAAAGACATGGAATGACAAAGCATAACAAACAAGTTATAAAAACTTAAACCTCCCCATTTGAAGCCTAAGGCCCTCCATCACAAACACACAGCCGTGCCTTGTTCATGAGCTTGGCATTTACATAGTACAAAAGTGACGCTGGATAGGAACAGTCTGTTCTCTTGACTAGTTTCAACATACGGTAATCCCCTCACCACATTCTCAGCATGACAACCATCAGCTTGAAGATATATTTATTTATTTATTTGTTTGTTTCTTTATTTATTTATTGGTCGGTAGTCAGTACACCTGCACTAATAGTTCCTAGTACTGCTGTTTCTGCCCCAAACTCAGTGTACATGCTGATAGAATCATCTGTCCTACAAGGTTTGGATTTATACAACAGGGAAGACAGAGCTGACAAGACTCAAGTTAGATGGAGTTACTTTTGAATTATAAAATCTGTATTTACAAGAATAGTCAAGTCATCCTGTGTTGGACAGAATTCTTTTCTCTCTCTCTCTGATTATTGAGCCAGAACCGTTGCCATGTTTGCGTCTCCTTGGGCCAAGAATCTTCGAATCAGAGTGGAATAGGCTGTTCTGTTCTGTTCTGTTCTAGAACCAACAGGGATGGACGTGTGAACCTGCCGAGTTGAGTGAGCGGAGTTGAGTTGTTTCTCTGTGTGCAGAGGGACTGGTTTCAGGAAAAGACAAAGCAGTAGGAATCAAGGACTTCAGAAGTTTGGTGAGGAAGCTCTCCACAAACTGGCCAGAGGGGGGCAGTGTTGTCCTCGCCCAGCCCAAAGGCCTTTAGCCCCATGGGGCTGGTAGTCTGCGCAGTATGGAGGATGTCCACATGATGAGGTACGGCTCCATCACTTCAGAAACACCACATAGAAGGCCATGGACAGGCACGATAGGGCTACTGCAATATGAAGCCGAGTTCCAATCACTGCCGCTGAGAAGGAAGAAATAGAAGAAAAGACACAAATAGCAGAATTAGGCATCAACTCTAGCACTCTCTATTTCTCCCTCACCCAACACACACACATACACACATACACACACACACACACACACACACACAAAAAACACAGACCATAGCCTAAGTATTAGCAATGAACCTACACTAATATTAGTTTTTGCTGCCAAAGAATGTGTCTCTTCCAGCAGTATGGCATTGATTGTAAAGTTTTGCTCATCCTGCAAATCTGGATGTGATCCTTTGATTTGTGTCCTGACCAGGGTGATGGGTTGCATGACGGGGTGAATAGTGTGGTTGTGTGTGATTTTTGTTTAGAAACCAGGCAGTTTACATTTGTTTACATTTAGGAGTTCTTCTTTTCATTTCTATTTTTTATCCAACCAAGGTATAAGCACACAATCAACAGAATGTTGTGGTGATCATGTGAGATTAAAACCAACCTTTGTAAAAGACGCCCCACACCCCTTTCTTCTCTGAAAGCAACCAGCTGTTGAGGCGGGGGACCTTTTTGAGGTATGCACAGGTGCAGATGAACAGGAGGCCGAACACCAGGATCCCGTCAAAGGAGTATACTGCAGGGAAAAAAACAGCATCTCACGTTACAAGAATGAAATCTTCATGACATGACATGGCATAAGGCATAGGACTAAGGGTTAAACCAAAGTCCTAAGTGTCTCTGGTTAATCTTACTTTGGCCTAACAAACAAATTTAGAAATTATCCATTTAGAAAGGTAACAGCTTAAAACATAAGTTAAAAGTTATTTCCTGAATCACGCTGGTGAAGATTAACCTGACTGTCGCCATCTGGTATTCAAAATACCATCTGGGGCGGAACCAAAACCAAAACGATTTCGACGGAGAGTTTTTTTCTTAAAAATCTTGCATGTGATTGGACACAGAGTATGTCCGTCGTCTTGACTGACGCGCCCTTTCAACCACTCACGTTAAACTGTTGTAACGTCATTTCACTGCGACAGACGGAAAATGAGTACTCTACCCCAGGCCTACTAGGCTAGCTATCAAAACAATGCAGCATGGCTACACCGAAACGGACACCACAATAACAATAGGGTCCTGCATTCCTCCCATCTCTTTAGCTACCAATGGAGCCATCTGATAAATTAAACTTTTGCCAAATCCGGTCGGAAGTAGAGCAAAAACATCATTGCCACCGACAAACGATTCCAATGCCGTCCTCTGTTCGTCTTTTTAAAGAATGCACACGCGGTAGTTTTGACAAAACATTGGAAATAGCAGAATGGATATCGACCCTGGGATTCCTAGCGCACGCCGCCATCGTTGTTTTCTCTCCTGACCTGGGCCCGACTACAACCGCCGTCGCTCCCTTGATTGCGTCACACCACCCACCCATGGAAAAACCCACCCGGCAACTCTGATTGGCTCATTCGTTTCGAAGTGAGACTGAAGCTCACGGCACTCAGATGGATGCGGGGAGGTAACCGCAACGCCCTCTAGCGTGTAGTTTAGCGAAACGCATCCAGATGATGACAATCAGGTTAGGTGAAGATGCTTGCGGAACCGGTTTGACAGCTCCATTGATTGGCCAACCCAGCCCAGTGCCATGGATATCAAAAACACTGAGCCGACTTTGCTGCGCATTGATAATGGTAGCATTGATAGAGTACAAAGGATAACGTTAAATCAGAGTCCTGAGAACGTAGTTACTGCCATGGTTCACTCTACTATTAGCTCCACTACCTGTTTTACAAAAGTGTTATTTTGCTAAGTTATGCTAACGACATCAGCAGCTGTGCTAGCTAGGAAGATTTGTTTTGCTCCACAGCTGTTTCTCTCTGACGTGTCTTGGGTTTGTTCTCATAAACTGGCCAACATTACCAATAAAATGTTACTTAGTAATACAGCTCTGCAACATTTTCAGCAAAAACTCAATGTTGTAGCTCATACAGATACCCATAAATCCTGCAAAGGCCAGGGCCACGTCCTCAAAAATCTGTAACGTTAACGTTAACGTTAGCTAACCACTAACTGCCCAGCCTAAGCTAGCAACCTAGTTTCTTAATTCAGCGTCAATCAACTATGAGGCAAACCAGCTATGATGTGATAAAACAAAATGTTGAAACTCACCGTTTGTCATGTTCTCGATTTAGTGTAATTCTTCGATTCTCTTTTAGATTCCGACTTTATTTACCATCCATGCTAATCATCCACCAGGGACAGACGTGGAGAGGGAAGTAGAAGGACAGCCAGTCAATGGTCGAGCAGTCGATTGGAACACCTAGCTTGAGCAGGCTAGTAGATCACAGAAAGGAAAAGTCGATTGTAGTCTATACAGTTCATCTACATTTTTCCCAACTGCTTACACGCATTTCAAAGCTGCTTGTATTTTTCACGAGAAATGTAGGCCTAATTTATTGGCCATCCGAACACGACTCACACTTCACACACATCCACTCCTCAGCACTCATGACACATCCTCTGGCTTTAAAGGAGCTGTGTGTAAGAAATGTATTCCAAATAATCATTAAACGGCCCTGTTATGTCACCTGACATGAAGGAATCATGTGCCTTTTGAACACCGATGTCACTGACAGTTGTAGTCCAGCCAGAATATTTGCTTGTTTGATGTTGTGTTGTTGTTGTCATTGTCAAGGCCTCATTATGCTTCCGAAAAATGTCATGACAAGGTCAGAAATAAAACAAGGATATGTATAGGAGATGCTTGAAAGCAATAAAATATTTTGAACATGATAGTACTAATTTTGGCCACGATCCTACACACAGCTCCTTTAATTCATTCAATCCTCAACACCATGGTCCCTGACCCTCACACACCTGACTTTCCCCCACTTCTTACCCCTCCCATGGGCCAATATATTTATTTTTTTATTTATCTCTCTTTTGCTTTAATCTCTCCATCGCCTATTAACCATAGACCTTGATTGCCCTTTCCTTCTGTGTTCAACATGCATAGAGAACGCTTGCCTTAGGTTGCTTTCAGGAAGTATATATTAATGATTTTTCCTTTAATTTCACAGGTCCAAAACGCTATATATAAAGTTATATTGCCTATATTACTAATAAACATTATTATAATAACTCATGCATGGGTAGTGAAGTGGGGAGGGTGGGACAGCACAGGTGTCCTATACACACACACGCACACACACACACACACACACACACACACACACACACACACACACACACACATCCCCGGCACTTGACAGGTGTCCTATGGCCCGACACACACACACACACACACACACACACACACACACACACACACACACACACACATTCACACACGCACACACACACACACACACCTGAGCTACAACCCCAGCTGGACCCTCCCTTGTGTTGTGTGTGGGCCAGAGGGGGAGTGACTACAGTGCTAATCTAGAATAATCTAATCTGGGGGGGTTTCTAACGGAGCATATGCTGGGGTAGGAGTCCAGTCCATCACTCCAAGCTGTGAAAGAGAGAGAGAGAGAGAGAGAGAGAGAGAGAGAGAGAGAGAGACAGTTCCTGTGAAGAAGAGAAAGCATGCAAGTGTGTGTGAGAGAGTGTGTGTGAAATCTAAGGAGGCATCACCACCACCACCATCATTTTCTAAAGGAGTATGTTTATATATGACACAGGAAAGGTGAGTGTGCTACTGTAGTTGGAACTTTTGTCAGGCCCTGGAGTAGTACCTGAATTAAAAAAAAAAAAAACATTGTAATGTGTATAAAACTAATTTCTTTCTCTCTACATGTCATTTTTCCTCACAGACGATGGCACACAACAGAGGTACTACTGCATATACTCATACTGTATATATTTTGTTTTCGGGTTTAAATATTTTTGCTTTTAATTTACACTGTCACTGTAATGTCATACTGTAAAGCCTGTAAAACATGATCATAATGTTACTTAATGCCTCTATTCCTGTCAAATTCTGGATTTCTATTGGTGGTCAGAAACAGTTGTCATGAAGTAGTCAACAAGCCAACCGGGCTCTCATACTCGTCGAGCTTAATCTTTTGGGGAGATATAAGAAAGCATAACATATTTATTTATGTGTGTGTGTGTGTGTGTGTGTGTGTGTTAGATAACTCTATCCATGAGGTTGCTTCCCCTGTGGCTGAGAATCAGCAGGAGCTGGTTGAGCCGAGGAAGGTGGTCCACCCCATCCTTGAGTCGTCCGCACACAGACGATTACTCCGGGAGCTGCTCCTCACACACAAATGGTGAGAAACCCACTATCATGTCCCACTCTCCCAAAGTTTTAGGCTGGGGACGTTCAATCATGTCCCTCTCTCGATCTAAAGTTTTGCCTGGGGACGTTCAATCATGTCCCTCTTTCACACAAGTTTAGGCAGGGGACGTTCAATCGTGTCCCTCTCTCGAATAAGAGTTTAGCCTGGGGAGTGGGGACGTTCAATTATGTCCCACTCTTACACAGCTTACCAATAGCTTAGGAACGTTCCAGATAGTGGGGGTGCTGGGACTTCATCCAGCTTTATATGATTTGCAACTTAGGAAGATCCACACACTAAAGAGCTCCCATGAAAACTGTTTATTTTGAGGGACATACAGCCTTAAGTTAAGTGTGAATGGGGCCTTTACGGTGTGAAGATCTTAACTTTTGTTTGATATTTTCTGATCCTGTACCAGAAATACACGAATGTGCAAAGACAACAATTTTGTTTTTACCACCAAGGAAGATATCTTAAAGTTACTGTCTATAATTCAGTCAGATTGACCAGGGGACCATGTACACACAATTACAGTTAAAGCCACCACATGCAACTTTTAGGTAAAATTTCGACGTTTCCTATTCATTACACCTTTATGTAAATTGCCTAGAACTCACTAGACTTGATAAATGACATGTTCCGGAGTAAAACGAGCCCCTTCACGAGATTGTCCGACCCTCCTAGAGGCAGATACCGCCTCTGCAAGATCAGGGAGCGCGTCCCGGCTATCGTAAGTTTTGGTTAGCAAGCAAGCTAGGTCACGTGACTTAGCCAGAGTTTACTGTTTGAATTACAATGCGATTTGTGACTTCTCAGCGCATTCAACTGTCGATACATTTTGTTAGCGGCGATCTCCATTGACTATGCAATTCTAAATGGAGGATTATTGGCAGAAACGCTAAATAACTGCTTTGTTTGGTTGTTAGCTTACTGGATGACGCCACCGGATCCTGCATAGGTTCTCTTTAAAGTGACAGTGTCCTCAACTCAACTATCCCAAAAGAACAGATGACAGCAGCAGGTTGTTGTCCCGACTTAGAGATCATAAGGCAAACAAACAGCTTAACTGGACCCAAGCCGTCAAGCACTAATAACACAAGAGAACAAACAAAGGAAAAGTGACCAACTGTTGGTGTTTTTACACCTAAGAGTTCTGAGAGAGTCTTGGGTTCATCTGGTCAAGGGGCCAATCCACCTGTGGATCAGGGAGAGCTTCTTACCCCAGATACAGTCCTCTTAGGCTTGGGAAGCAGACTGTACCACCTCACCCCCTACCTGAACACACTTGGATGTCCAGTTTCCACAATAGAGGGCTTAAAAGCGAGGGAATTGTGTAGAAAGCCAGCAGATCTCTCTCTCTCTCTCTCTCTCTCTCTCTCTCTCTCTCTCTCTCTCTCTCTCTACACTCACTCACAAATGTCTGTTTCAGTTTGGGCTACTACAGGCTTTCACTGATTTAGCCTGATGTGAGCAAACAGCACAGTGTAGCCTACATCCGTCTCCCTATTAACAGCCTAGTGCTTACTGTAGCACTTGCCTGGTTGGGGTCTTATGCAATCAGCAAATCCACAATAAATGGGTTGCAGATGCAAATGTAATGGCATATTATGCATGTTGTCTGTGGAGGACAGCGTAACTTGTCAGAGAAGAGGGTCCATGTTGTGTGCTTTTTACAGCATGAGGGGTCTTTATGAATGGGGATGGATATGGGGGAGGGGGGGGGACGGCGGGTAGATGTCCCTGCGCTTTGACGT
>JAODXP020000012.1:15551221-15553039 GCA_027497455.2 Sardinella longiceps | reverse complement strand
GGCGGCAGGCGCAAACGCTTGGGCACACTAGACCGCTGGCACCCGTCGTAACTGCCGGCGAAAACGCAGGGAAATTTAAACTACAGAGTTGCTATGGAAGTGATCAAACTTCTTTTTGTTATGTGCGTTTGTGCGGCTTTAAAATCGGCACTGAAAGCCGCCTTACCTACTGGTAGAATCAGACAACAACGATGGCGCATCCATGACCCGACGCCGCAAAACCCCAATGGAGAGGAGGGCCTGGATTTCTCCAGGTACGGCCGTCCTCTGTCCCCAGACGAATGGGCTACTTTCCAACGCGAAGAGAGACTCTTCAGGAGAGCCCTGGACACCAAACTGCTTGAATCGCGAAACAACTTCGTCTTCACCGGCGAAACGCCCGACAAATGGATTAAAATCATCCGAATTCTTAATGGATTATACTACAGAAATGGGACATTCAGGGCGTGCAACAACACTGGCAAGCCTTTCGGATTACCCCTCTTGAAATATACATTTAGGATTTTAAAAAAGTTTCCACGTCTCAACCTAACTCTTCCTGTTTCAACATCATCCACGGCCCACCTCCTTGACTGGATTGAAGCGCAACTGGGCTACATCCGCGCTGTCATTCAACCGCGCATCACCAACAGGAGACCAGAACGGGAACAACAGGTGGGCCGCAACAAACTTTCTTTTCTATGGCAAAATAGAAGAGCCAAGGCAATAGATATCATTTTAAACAAATGTCAATATCCGAACCCACCACCCGCTATCGACAATGTGGACCAGGTCCAGAGATACTACAGTGACAAATATAAACAGAGGGACAATGCGCCCCTGCAGGAAGCGCCATGGCATCAGCCAGTCGCGCAGCAGCCTGTAGATGATGAACTACAAACACAGGATTTTACAGAGAGTGAGGTAGAGAATGTCATCTCTGCCCTCCCAAACAATAAAGCGAGTGGTTCCGATGGAGTCACTTACGAGACATTAAAAAACACACGGCAAACTTCATGTACAGCGCTCACTCAGATTTTCAACACATGCTTAAAAAACGGCAGAGTGCCCGACTCATGGAAAGGTGCTCTTATTCATAGGATACCAAAGAAAGATAATATTCCCGATGATCCGTCCACATGGAGAGACATTTCACTACTACCCACCATATATAAAGTCTTCATGAAATGCCTATTGTCACGAATTCTACCCTGGCTAACTGATAACACAATCCTTTCACCATATCAAAAGGCTTACATTAATAGACAGGGCATGCAAGAGCATGTGTTTTGTTTAAAAACAGGAATCGATGATTTTAAACACGACTCGAGCAAATTCTTTGCTGTTTTTTTGGACTTCCGAGATGCATTTGGCACCCTGCCCCACAACATCATGATTCATGCATTGAAAGAAATAAACCTCCCCCAGGCCTACATAAACATAATAATCGATATCTACAAAACATCCTTCACCCAGGTAATCTGTGGCAACACCTTAACTGACCCAATTCCCTTAGAGATAGGGATTAAGACAGGTTGTCCCTGGAGCGCCATCAACTTCATTTTGGCCATTGACAATTGGCTGAAATGGATGGGTCAGTGCGCACCTGCAGGGGCGCGCTCTCCAAGCCCCGTGCAGGGATATGCCGACGATGTGCAGATTGCCTCAAGAACCGAGTCTGTAATACACAACATGCTCCAACGAACAGAACATTTTCTATTGTGGTCACAATTGCAGGTCAAACCGACGAAATGCGCTGTGTTTTATGAAAGACGCAGTGGAGGAAACCGATGGTACCACGCAAAATCGGACAAGCCACCCACTTTTTCCATACTGGAA
>JAODXP020000012.1:15528721-15533721 GCA_027497455.2 Sardinella longiceps | reverse complement strand
AAACAAGATGACAAAAAACAGGACGATCAGGGTGAGGACGAGGAAGAATTTGAGTTATGTGCTGTGATAAAAGATGACGAAAAGCCAAAAGAGGGTGACGGACAAGACGTTGCTGATAGTATTAAGCCCGACGATAGTGCTTCACAAGTAGCTAAAGGCATTGCGCGCATATGTAAAGCGACAAGCGCTCTGAGCTGCGCGTCATCTACTGCTCATTTAAAAGCAGAAGCCGAACTCGCAGCTGTAAAGGCAAGGACGCAAACATTGACCCAAAAACTTGATATTGATGTAGAGGAAGCTACACTAATGGCAAGATTTAAAGCACGTAGAGAAAAATTGGCTTTAGACTCTGAACTCGCTGTCGCAGAGGCGAAACTAAAAGTCTATAAAGACGCTGAAGAGCAGCGCTCGTTATCTGGATTGGACAAATTCGGCACTCCGACCGAGTATAATGTTCCCGCTACAGTAAAACGACCTGAAAGAATAAAAAAGACAACTCCCCAGACACAAAATGTGCACAGTGTGCAACAAAATCCGAGTCTTAATATGGAAGTAGCCAGTGAAGCTAGTCCTATTGTCACAAATGCCAGCGATACAAACGTCACTGAAATGTTGAAAAGACACACTGAAATTACTTCATTATTAGTGAAACAACAAGCACTTTCTCTTCTGCCAGATAGAGAAATACCAATATTTGACGGTGACCCACTTCAATATAGGACCTTCATTAAGGCTTTTGAACAGTTTGTTGAGAAAAAGACAGACAGTATGGACGACAGACTTTATTACCTACAACAATACACTAAAGGCCAACCTAGAAGTCTTGTCACAAGCTTTATGCATATGGACCCCAATGTTGCATACAAACAAGCAAAAGAACAACTTGAACATAATTTTGGAAATGGATACAAAATAGCCTCAGCTTTCATGAATAAAGCCTTAAACTGGCCAGCCATAAAGCCAGAGGACGGAAATGACCTGCGTTCATATGCACTGTTTTTGCGTAGTTGTTACAACACCATGCAAGACATTGCTGGACTAAAAGAACTTGAAAATTCCTCAAATCTGCGACTCATTGTCTCAAAACTTCCATTTAGGTTACGGGATAGATGGCGAGCAAATGTGTGTAATATGCAAGACAAAAATGCTCACAGAGCAGTATTCATAGACCTGTTGGAATTCATTGAAAGACAGTCAAGAGTAATGCTCGACCCTGTGTTTGGAGACATCCATAATTCCCCTGAAACAAAAATAGGTACAAGACCTAAACAGCAAAGGCCAGTCAAGCCAAAGCCCAGCTTCGCCACTACAGTGGCCCAGGTGCCTCCACCTAGGAAAAATGATTTGCTGTCTGGACATATGAAAACATATGCTGGGATTTCTTGTCTGTTCTGTGAAAAGAATCATGCACTTGAACATTGTGAAACATTTAAGACTAAATCAAATGGTGAAAAGGTAGAATTTCTGAAAACAAACGGAATGTGTTTCGGTTGCCTAACAAAAGGACACATAAGCAAAACCTGCAAAAATAGAATGAAATGTGAATTGTGTTCTCTGCTGCATCCGACGATTCTTCATATTCCTACAGGAAAAGAAAGGAACAAAGTTAAAGGTGATGACGTACAAGCTGGAAACAAAAGTTTGAGTAACGCTATGGTGTCTGTGAATGATAGTGACCCAATGGGGGCTGGTCCATCTCTCCAATGCACTCTTTCGATTGTGCCAGTGAAAGTAAAGCTCTCGACTTCAGATAAAGTCATAAACACTCATGCATTTTTAGATCCTGGTAGCTCAGCTACATTTTGCACAGACTCATTGCAGAGAAAGCTGAACATCTCCGGGAAAAATACCACAATCCTGTTATGTACAATGGGGCAGGAAAAGAGAGTGCAGAGCAGCGTAGTGTCTGGCCTCGAGGTGAGCAATATGGATGGACTGCAATACCATACGCTACCAGAGGTCTACACACAAACAGATTTACCAGTTTCGAAACATCACATACCAAAACAAGAATCTGTAAACAAATGGAAATACTTACATGACGTGAAAATTCCACACTTGGATGCCGACATTGAGTTGTTAATAGGCACAAATGCCGCAAGTCTTATGGAGCCTTGGGAAGTTATAAACAGTAGAGGTAATGGGCCATATGCTGTTAGAACACCCCTAGGTTGGGTCGTGAATGGACTCATGCAGGAAGCAACTTGTCAAGGGCATGGAAGTCACTCATGTATAGTAGTAAACCGCATATCTATAAGAGATGTGAATAACTTGTTGATAAAGCAGTATCACCAAGATTTCCCAGAACTGGCAGCCGAGGAGAAATCAGAAATGTCAGTAGAAGACAAACGGTTTATGTCTATAATGGAAAGCTCTAAAGAATTAAGAAATGGACATTACTACTTACCTTTACCATTCAATGAGAAACATGTAATGATGCCAAACAACTATGAACAGGCTCATCAGCGTGTTATGTCTCTGAAAAGAAAGTTTGAAAAGAATGAACAGTATCACATGGAATACACAGCCTTCTTAGATGGAATGCTCAAAAAGGGCCACGCAGAGTTGGTCCCATCCAAAGAACTGGAAACACAAAGTGGAAAGAAGTGGTACATTCCACATCACGGAGTGCATCACCCGAAAAAGGGTTCTTTGAGAGTTGTGTTTGACTGTTCTGCATCTTTCCAGGGAACATCTTTGAATAGCAAGCTGATCCAAGGCCCAAACCTCACAAGCAACCTGATAGGCGTCCTGTTGCGGTTTCGTCAGGAACCAATTGCACTTATGGCAGATGTAGAAAGCATGTTCCACCAGGTGAGAGTAATGGAGAATCATGTGGACTTTCTGCGTTTTTTATGGTGGCCAAATGGTGACCTGAGCCAACCATTAAAGGAACACAGAATGGTCGTTCACTTATTCGGGGCATCTTCTTCGCCCAGTTGTGCATCATTTGCACTCAGACAGACTGCAGAAGACTTCAAGGATCTTTTTCTGCCTGAAACGGTAAACACAATTAAGTCCAACTTTTATGTTGACGACTGTGTCAAGTCGGTTCCTACTGTAGCTGATGCTATGAAATTATGCAAAGAGCTTGAAACTGCTTGCTCAATGGGAGGCTTTCGACTGCATAAATGGATCAGCAACAGCAGAGTGGTCCTGATGTCCATTCCAGAGGCAGACAGAGCAAAGGAGGTCAAAGACCTTGACTTGGAATCCAACGATCTTCCAACAGAAAGGACACTTGGCATACAGTGGCAGATTCAAGGTGATGAACTTACCTTTTCAGTCAGCTTGAAGAATCAACCATTCACTCGAAGAGGAATACTATCCATCATATCTTCAGTATATGACCCTCTTGGCTTCATCTGCCCATTCATTCTAACTGCTAAAAACATTCTGCAGGATCTTTGTAAGCATAACTATGCCTGGGACAAGAGAGTTGCCAGACCGCTATCTTCAGTCTTGGCAAGAATGGATGGCAGGACTGAGCTCCATTGGAGAGCTCTCAGTCAACAGGTGCTTCAAGCCACAGAACTTTGGTGCAATAACATCTGCCCAACTTCATCACTTTAGTGACGCTTCAGAAAATGGCTATGGTTGTGTTAGTTACCTCCGTCTCACCAACACAAGACGTGAAGTTCACACCACATTCATTCTAGGAAAATCACGAGTTGCACCTTTAAAGCAAATGACAATGCCAAGAATGGAACTAACTGCAGCAGTGCTTGCAGTACGGATGGACCGAGTGCTCAAAGCAGAATTGCAGCTTGGACTTGGAAACTCCATATTCTGGACGGATAGCACATCAACTTTGAAGTACATCATGAATGAGAACAAAAGATTCAAAACATTTGTGGCAAATAGAATAAACATAATCAGAGAATTGACAAACAGCAATCAATGGAAATACGTAAACACCAAACAGAATCCAGCGGATTGTGCGTCTCGCGGTCTTAAGGCAAGCGCACTCCTGAATTCAAGAACCTGGTTGAATGGCCCAGAGTTTCTTAAAGGCCAAGAATCTGAGTGGCCTGGGTCTGACCTTGTCGTACATGATGAAGATGAAGATGATGTAGAAGTGAAAAGGAATGTTGTCATGACTGTACTGGTGAACGAGCACCACAATCACACCCGAACATTCATTCACTGTCATTCGAACTGGAACAGACTTCTCAGAGCAGTTGCTTGGCTCCTTAAGCTAAAAGACTTACTCTTGAACCTAAGTCAAAAAAGAAAAGAAATACTTACCGAACTCACCATGGATGATTCTGCAGAGAAAGAGAACCTGTTGGAAAGAAAAATGAAAACAGTGAAAAAATGTGTGAATGTAAACCCACTTACCTTGAATGATGTCAAAGGAGCAGAAAATGCAGTCATACAATTCACTCAAATGGAAGCATTTCCTGAGGAAATGGAAACTCTGCAAAGGAAAAATGCTCATGTGAGTCGGCAAAGTCACATTCGTAAACTGGATCCAATTCTGATTGAAGGACGTCTTCATACAGGAGGAAGATTAAGCAAAATGGCCATGCCTGAGTATCAAAAACACCCTGTCATTCTTCCAAAGAACCACCACGTGTCCAAATTGTTGTTAAAGAACATCCATGATCAACTAGGCCACTGTGGAAGAAATCATATGTTGGCCAAACTGAGACAGCAGTACTGGATACCAGCAGCAAACTCTCTGGCTCGAAAGATCAGAACTGAGTGTGTGTTTTGTAGGCGCATACATTCACCCCTAGGTGAACAAAAGATGGCAGACTTGCCAAAAGAAAGACTGTGTTCAGATTTACCTCCATTCACCTTTGTTGGAGCTGATTATTTTGGCCCAATAATTGTAAAAAGAGGTCGCAGCGAAGTAAAAAGATATGGCGTGATATTCACATGCCTCACAACACGAGCAATACACTTGGAAATAGCTAGTTCACTTGATACTGACTCATGCATAAATGCAATCCGTCGATTCATTAGCAGAAGAGGTCAAGTACAGCAAATAAGAT
>JAODXP020000012.1:15506338-15511121 GCA_027497455.2 Sardinella longiceps | reverse complement strand
CTCTTAAAACAAAAGGGTCTATATAGAACTTTAAAAGGTTCTATAGCTTGGTACATATATGGCACCCTCAAAAGGTTCAATATAGAACCATTTCAGAGGGTTCTATTGAAAGAACCCCTAAATGGTTCCTTATTTCTTAAAAAGGGGTTCTAAATAGCACCTTGGAAAGGTTCATTGTTACCCTTATTATTATTATGCAAAATTATAATATTGTGAAATAAATAATTTAATTAATTATCTGCAGCTTTTAAAAATATATATACTAGTCAATAACTAGGCCAACATTTATTTACAAGTTATACCGGTACTATATGAAAGAAAGAGAGAAGGGGTGGTTTAAAAAATGAACTGTATTGATCATTTAAAAGGTCATATACATTCACATACATTCCCAAGTAAAATAACAATTAAAAATGAGCAAATTCATTTGTAGAGTTTGAGTACAGGGATAGGCAAGACAGATTTTTTTTTTTCCATTTTGCATTTTAAACAGATAATGTTCTAGAAAACTCAATGTGTCCTTTATGTGCTTGGGGTAGTCCACACCACAGATGAAGTATTCAGTACTTCCAGTAGGCATCTGTCCCCACTTGTGCTGGTGGCTTTATCCATCTTTAGATGTTGGGTAGGCAAGAAGGGTCTTCTCAGGGTCTTCTTAACGATGGATGATTGCTTGAAATGGGCTGGGTGGTTCCTACATATGTAAATGAGAAATGTTTAAGGGACTGGACATGATAAACACCAAAGTAAACACCAATAGAGTAAACACCAATAATAGAAATTACACCCACCTCTTTTAAACGACAAAGGAGTCCTCCTTGAAAGGCGCAGATAAGAAAGTTGGCAGCACTCTTCTGAGGTCTGAATGTGAGATGTCCATCTTCCCACTTGGCTTGGTGGTTCCTATGTAAATGAGAAATGTTTAAGGGACTTTTAATGAGTTTATTATTAGCTTCATCAACTATCATCAAAGTTATAAAAACAACAAGGATAAAAACAACACCTACCTTATCTGAACATAAAGACACATTGAGTTCTTCTTGAGATGCCCATCTTCCCTCTTGTTTATAGATGCTTAACTGAAGGAACGTCTGCGTCATGACAGATAATGGCTGGAAATGGGATTGGTGGTTCCTATGAGAAATAGTGAAATAATTATCACTTTGTGATACTTGATGATTTTAGGAAAAACTTGAGAGAACAAAGTGACAGAAACAACACCTACCCCATCTAAACAATGAAGACACATTGAGTTCCTCTCGAAAAGTGCAGACAGGATAAGGGTGACAGCATTCTTCTGATGGTCTGAAATATATATAAAAAAATGTTTTCACAAACCAAGAGTTTTATAGGGACAATTAAAGAGTGCCAGAGAAAAGGAAAGATGGTAACCTACCATGTGTCTCATTTCAAAACAGGCTTGGCTGCAGCTCCTTCTGACTTCCACTTTGACCTAACAGCCTTGATTGACCTGTTATTTATTACATTAATGTGCTTCCCCAACACCTTCAGGATCCGTAGTAATATGGGAAAGAAAGAAAACTGAGAATGAATGACTGAAATTTAGTGTGTGCGCATAAGCAATAAGCATTAAATGTTCCAACAGAACTTCCAAATTGTATTTTCAATTCTGCACCATTGGCTGTCTGAAATTAGCCATATGGAATTTGTTAAAAGTAGGATTCAGAAAAATAGTGATAGCACAAACTAACTAGCAGACATGTGCAGAGAAAGGACAAAAGTTGGACAAAAGACAATAATGGTATTCACTTACAGTAGGTGCTTAAGCATTTAGCTCCATGTGTTTCAGCCTGCACTAAACACTTTGATGGACCTGGGAGAAACTGCTCTAAAATAATAATAGTAATAAAAAATGTTACCTGAGAGGTTTGAAGAATAATTCTGCAGTCTACTTAGTTGAGGAGTCGGTTGTTGGCCAGCAAAGAGCCTGTACAGAAACAAAGAGACACACGCGCTGAAAGCCATTAAACCATTATAGCTATTGCCAATATTTTGCAAGATAAAACTTGCCTAACCAGCTTTTTGGTTATATTCCTTACCTGTGAAGATTTATTTTGCATCAACATGAGGTGGATTGAAACCAGTCGCAGACATCAAGACATCATTAGCAGTCCAGTGCACCGGTCCAGCCTAATCTTAGTCCTTAACACATTTGGGGGTGACTGAAGAAAGAGCAAAAAAATAAATAAAAAATCACTTCATGGGCAATAGGGTGCAAGCGAAAAGGAAATAAGCTACTGTCTGTGTTAGCCTGATTTCAAAACAGGCTTTGAAGCAGCTCCTGACCACACTGACCTGATCAATAGCCTGATATTCATATGTGTGCTTACCCAACACTTCCAAGGAACATCATAATCTAGAAAAGAAAGAAAATAGAGAATGAAGAACTAAAATTGTGTGTGTGGGTATAAGAAACCATAATGTTAAAAGACATACATTTATTTGAGTCATCAGCCAAAATATTGCCAACCTCTTGTATTCAATCCATATTCCCAGAAGGCATCCGAGTTGTAGGCTATTTTCCATTCTAGACCATTTGCAGTCTGAAATTAGCCACATTGAATTTGTCATTTTTTACACAAACAGTGTGGAAATAAGATGGTGACACTGTAGTTGATGCCTTTTTTGAAAGGTGAAGTTTGCCCCACAAGCCAGCCTTTTATATCCTTACCTTGGAGATTTATTCAGCTTCAGTATGGGGTGGATTGAAGTCATCATCACCACCAACATAGCAATGCACTGTCATCTAGCCTAAAATCAAACAGACAAATGCATTTCTTAGCCATAAAACTATTTCTGGGATGATTGAATACTGAACCAAAAAGTTGCATCCTCTCTTCATAGACCAGCTGATGCCAGTGCAGCTTCATAGGCTAATGTAAACATACATGTAGGTAGATAGCTAACGTTATCTGTCTCATGATGGCTGTGACATCCTATTTCAGAAGTAGACACAGATTGAAGCTTTTCAAAACTATAGAACTATAGAAAAAGTAGATGAAACTTTAAGGTAAATAGTGATTGAACTCGTCACACATGGCTGCTTTCTGCATATGAATAACGTTAGCCAATACACCTGGGCTACAACAACTTGTTTGACATATTCACCTCACAACAGTTTGGCATAATAAAAATCGAAACGATGGTTGTTTTCTACCATACATCGAAACTGCCTGCAAATAAAATAGATTAGATCAATGACTGTATGAGGGTTTGATAACGTTCATTTCGGCTAGTAAGCAAGCAACTCCTTCAACTAACGTTAGCAAGTGATGGGCTAGGCTATCTGTTATGAAATCGTCTATTAGCCTACTCCACAACACGCATGGATATTTACAAGCTCAAATATATTGTTTATTTAGTTGACAACCTATCAGGGAAGTACACAAAGCAAACTTACTAATGAATCCAGAAAAGTTGACAAAGATATCGATATTCTAGCTGTCGCTAACTTGACAGCTAGCTAATGACGAACTAACTTCAACGGCAATGTCAGCTGATTTAAATTGTTGCTGGCTACGCCCACCAACGTTAGTGCGTGTCTCCTTGGTTTCTCCCCTCATTTACATACAAAACAGGGTTGTATAAAAAGGGAAAAAGAAAACGGAGACAAAAGTTTGTGCCACTTACCATTAAAGCCTGCATGCTGCGACGTCTTCAGAGAGATTCCGTTGAAGTTCAAAAGAAGCATCACGTGCCTGAAATAGCACCTTTTACTGAGCAAAGGTCATTACACACACACAAACACTCTCTCACAGACTTCACTCATAACATGTAATAACACACACACACACACACACACACACACACACACACACACACACACACACGCACACAGCTGGACTTCACCCTACTATCAAATACCCTTATGGTTCCCTTGTTCTGACCACATGTTGGACTACAGGGTTAACCAAAGAACAACAGTGGACACTCAAAACCCATATTCACACAAAAACACACACACACACACACACACACACACACACACACACACACACACACACACACACACACACACACACACACACGTGGTGTCCAGTGGTCTAGGCCTGAGGCCTCTGAGGTATTTGCTCATGCATGCTAATGGGTCTATCATAGTGTAGTGTAGAGTCAGCTGCCGGCCACAGCTGCCCTCTCTCTCTCTCCCTCCCTCTCTCTCTCTCTCTCTCTCTCTCCCTGCTGCCCGCTGCCCAGTTGTGCCCCCCTGCCTGGCATAGAGAATGCCATTCCAGCACTAGTGGGCATTACTGCCAACCTCAAGACTGGACATGGGCCGCTAAAGGCCAATTCACACTGAAGATCCGCGACGAGATGAGACGCTTTTAGAGAGGAGTTATGGCAGTGTGAATCTATTGTCGCAGGTCGTTTCAAGCCGTCGCAAAAGATTTCGCCTAACATGTCAAATCCCAGTTTCAGAGTTTTAGAACGTTGCAGGTTTTTAGAACGTCATAGCCTGTCTTGTTGCGGATCTTTGGTCTGTAGCCACCTTAAGAGGTTCTTCAGACAGTTCAGTCAAGCTCCACTTCAACCCTGCTTCTACCCTCAACCCTGGTTCTGTACAGCCACAGATGGAACTCTGGTTGAATGGAACAGAACTCTCAAAACGGAACAGAACTCTCACAATGGAACTCCCAAAATGTAATGGAACTCCCAAAATGTAACGGAACTCTCAAAATGGAACCTTCATCTTTTCTAGTTGGGCAAGCACAGCCACAGAGCTCTGTATTTGTCTTGTATACCTATATGTTTTATGTATGTAATT
>JAODXP020000012.1:15491338-15498838 GCA_027497455.2 Sardinella longiceps | reverse complement strand
TGATATGCCTGTACATGAGCTTCACACGTGTAAAATGATGACGATAATGTGTGTGTGTGTGTGTGTGTGTGTGTGTGTGTGTGTGTGTGTGTGTGTGTGTGTGTGTGTGTGTGTGTGTGTGTGTGTGTGTGTGCGGTCTCTGAGGCCTATGATACAGATTCAGCTGTATGTGTGGTGTGATGCGTCTATATGTATACAGTATGTGATGTATATGTGGTGGTGATGATGATGATGATGTGTGTCTGTGTATGTGAATAGTGGTGTGTATGTGTGTGTGTGTGTGTGTGTGTGTGTGTGTGTGTGTGTGTGTGTGTGTGTGTGTGGGGGGGGGTGATAGAGAGAAGGAGCATGACAGGAAGTTTCCCATGACAACTGTGGACTCAGCAGCATTGCATCAGGGCTAAGCAGCAGCATTGGCAGGTGAGACTCCTGATATGCATCAAAATCCTCAGCAGAGCATCTCATCTCACACTCCTCAGTCTCAACTCAAAGCCACCAGACTTCGTGAGTGTTTGTCAAAGTCGAAAATGCTTCCTAGGTAGCACACTCGCCTTGGAAGCCGTACACTTCAAAAACAAGGTTCCATCAGTGCATCTTTGAAAAATCTATAAACAAAGGCCTCTGTCGTCGCTAGAGTTTAGAAGGATGCTTTACTTTGGAACAGTACTTGGCGACTGACAATGACATGGAATGCTCGAAAAAGCAGCCTTCCAAGCATGTTTCCTCGACTTCGAGAAACACTCCATGACTCGACCTGGGGAACAACATCCACAACATCCACCACCTGATGGCCAGGCCAGCCGCCATGATTGTATCACACTACGGCCACCATGATAATGTCAGAATACAGTCATGGTATTGTAAAACTACAGCCACCATAATAATAACATCAGAATAAAGTCACCATGGTAACGTCAGACAACAGTCACCATGGTGACGTCACACTATAGCCACCATGGTAACATCCGAGCACAGTCGCCATAGTAACATCAGATTGCTCTACCTTACACTTGGCAGACACCAGTCCTTTAACTCAGCTCAACCCAAATCAAACATCCTCTACTAATGACATCACAAGCCCTCTCCACCATCAGATGTATGATAGTAGAAGAGCAGAAACCCATGGCTGAGTAAAACAGGTCATGCCAGACAGAGTCTTTGGTCTCTGTGTGGGTTTGCTCACAGTTAAAGTCCTGGTGTGAGTGTCTGTTTGGCGTGTCCTACTGGAGTGCTTCTTTCAGGACCGACTCCACACACACACACACACACACACACACACACACACACACACACACACACACACACACACACCAAACTCTTATAGCACTGAGCCATTGGGTTTGTGCTAGGGATGCAACGGTACAGTGTGCCCACGGTTCGGTATGCATCACGGTTTTGGGGCCACGGTGACGGTACGGTTTCGGTATTTTCCAACAAAAAAGGGGTTATAAAATAGTTCTTTTAATGGCTATATTCCTTATCAACCATTAGCCTATCTATCAGTCTATCTGCAATTTTCATTTGATTTCTTTCAGAAATTGCCTAGTAGATAGGCTATATAAAATAAAACCAACAATTACGGTAGGCCATCATTGTTAATATTCTTAAAATGTTATGAAATGTCCTAAACTAGTAAATCCTCCAGTAGCCTAGGCCTATTTTATTGTTTGCTCCAAATAGTTTCACTATAGGAAATGTATTGTCAGAATGATGTCATTGATTTCAAGTGCTGCTGGTAGCCAACACAACAGAATGAGAAGCCTTTTATTCCAAGTAGGCCTACTTAAGGGAAGCAGTCTGCGTGACAATGCATTGCATGACATCCCAAACTTCAGAAATTAATTTCTGAGTCTACTATCAGTGTTTTTACAACACTGTGCTGCAAAGAAGCTTGCAAGAGGAACAGAGGACGTTTTTTCTGTAAAACGTTTAGCCTGTCACTTGTTGCATCCAAGCCCAGTCTCACCGTCTTACTCTTACTCGACATTTGATCTAACTCATTGCAAGATAAACTAAGCATTACAGCCCCTAGACATCCTTGCGTAATATTTTACATTAGGCTAGGTAGGCTATAGGCTACTTGCGGTAGCCTAGGCGAATTTGGGCGAGTGGGAAGCGCTATTTTCTGACAACCGGTTTAGTAGCATGTGCCGTAGGCTATTAGACGCATTTTACGTTATTAAGTGCTTTGTTTGTGTAAACGGTCATCAGTTTGCACAAAATCTACCACAGCAGCAATTCTTCTGGCTTAATGTTGCCTACTTTCCGAGTGAAGCTTTTAGCTCATCTCTCTCCGTCTAACGTGCAGTGAGTGAAAACTTTTTCTCACATTTGAGAGGCGGAGCTAATTAGCATAAAATCACGCTGATTGGTTGAGGGTTCCAGGGCTCAGCATGTAGAGCTCGTGAATGCTGGCTGCATAAGCAAATTTTCAGGGAGCTTCAATAGATTAACATTTTATTAATAAACCGAAATATTGCGGTTTACGAAAGTTTATTGAACCGTAGAGGGCGTATCGTTCGGTAACCGTAAAATTCAATAACCGTTGCATCCCTAGTTTGTGCCTGTGTGCGTGTTTGTTTATACTTGAGTGAGATGTGTCTGCATATGTGTACAATGATGATGATGATGATGATGATGATGATGATGATGGTGGTGTGTGTGTGTGTGTGTGTGTGTGTGTGTGTGTGTGTGTTTATATTTAGTGTGACATGTGAGTGTCTGTATGTGTAGTGTTTCTGTATGTATGTACATGAAGAGTTCAGATGCAAAACCCCCTAAACACCATTTTTGTGAAAACTGAGTTAATGATATTGTGTGAATCCTGTATAAATCTAGAATATGTAAATGAATTGTTTTTGTGAAAAAAATAAAATAAAACCTGCTCCTCGCCGTGTCTAAAATATCTGTTTACAATCAAAACACTGTAAACGCCTGATAAAAAATGGCCTTTTTCTCAAAAAGTGGTCAAGTGGAGTTAGGGGGTTTTGCATCTGAACTCTTCAAATGTAAATGATGATGGTCCCTTTCTGTGAAATATGGCGTGTGTATGTTTTGATGTGTGTATGTGTGTGTGTGTTTTGGTGTGATGTGTGTGTTTTGGTGTGATGTGTGTATGTTTTGATGTGTGTGTGTGTGTGTGTGTTTGGTGTGATTTGTGTGTGTTTGGTGTGATGTGTGTATGTTTTGATGTGTGTATGTGTGTGTGTGTTTTGGTGTGATGTGTGTGTTTTGGTGTGTGATGTGTGTGTATGTGTGTGTGTGTGTGTATGTTTTGATGTGTGTATGTGTGTGTGTGTGTCTGGTGTGATGTGAGGACACGGGATGCAGTGACCCAGATCTGTGTGAGTGACATGAAAGGTTGCAGTGAAATGGAGCAGAGATGATAATGAGAGGCGACACACACACACACACACACACACACACACACACACACACACACACAATACTAGCCCTAAGTAAAACACACACACATGATCTAAGCTGTCAGTGAGCCTACGCCAGACAGCCAACAATGTGCCCCTAAATTACCCCCAGCACACACACACACACACACACACACACACACACACACACACACACACACACACACACACACACACACACACACACACACACACAGTGACTGGCTACTGCTACAGCTTTCGGAGTCACCCAAAAGAGCAAACACCCTCATACACAAACACACACTCACAAAAGCACTAGAACACAAACACTGACTCCAATGCATAAATACACATGTGGCATATGATGAAAAGATAGATAGAGAGAGAGAGAGAGAGAGAGAGAGAGAGAGCTACACATAGAGAGACATACAGTAGCTGGCTGACAGCTGCACATAGCGTCTCGTTGTCACTGCTGCACATTCACTACGTTAGTGGCTAAAAGAGCATCTCTAAGACTTTAACGCACTGAAACACGTGCTGAACGTGTGTGATGTGCCCACTGATGGCCCTCAGGGACAGCAGCGAAGCTCAAGTCTGCCTCTCCGAGAGGGTAAAGTTCTAGCAGTTTTCCCTGCACACCAGCAGCACACAATTAGCAAGGGGTTGAATTGAAAACAGAATAAGGATTAATGTTGGAAGCGGAGTGCTCAGCACTGTGTCGGAGCCGGTGTGTGGACCACTTACGACTGCTAAGGGTTTCCCTCTGGGAGGATTGGCAGGGGCGGACAGGAGGGGGGGGCAGTGGATAGGAGGGGAGGGACAGTGGGCAGGAGGGGAGGGGCAGCGTCCATATTGGTCCATATGTGTCCATATCAGCCTCCGCCTGCGTGACCGCTGTTCAGAAAGATTAACACACACCAGGCAGGGGATAAAACCTCAGCCGCAGCCGCAGCACGTGTACTTTCATTTTCCCTGCACTGCAGTATGGAGGGACCTGACCCAACCCTCGTGCCACCACAGGGCACGGCATTATCCTCTTCATCGTCATCATCATCATCTTCATCATAATCATCTTCATCACGATCATCTGCATTGATGCAGGACCTCTGTGCCACCACAGGACATCCTCTTCATCTTCTTCATCACCACCACCATCATCATCGTCATCTTCTTCATAATCATCTCCATCATCATCATAACCATCATTGTCATCATAATTATCATCATCATCATCATCTTCATTATAATCATCTGCATTGATTCGGGACCTTTGTGTCACCTCAGAGTGCAATATTATCATCATCATCATCATCATCATTCTCTTCTTCCTCCTAATAATCTCCACTGATCAGGCACCTTCTGAACTGCTTTACTGCCTCATCCCAAGACTCAATCTCAGTTCCCAAACAAGGGACAGAATCCCAGGAAAAAGATTCCATCAGGACTGTGGCCTTATTTGAATTGAAGGGATTACGGGTCGTTTCTCTTGGCCTACATGCCTGCAGCATGGCACACACAAAAAACAAACACACACACACACACACACACACACACACACACACACACACACACACACACACAAACAATCAGCCCCCAATTCTTTACCTTACGGACTGACTTAATGCACACAATGTACTCAGTGCAAACATCCACACATCCTAAACCCCTGAACTGCAATCTGAGGACCAGCTTAAAACAACACTACTACAACTATATAAATATTTCCATATAATCTATAGCTCAGTAGTTAATACATTTTCTGAGCTGCACTCCCAGGAATACATTACTATACAGTATGTGACCATTCACAGCAAAACCACACTCATGTCGGAGGCGCACAAATGGAGAAAAACGGGATTGTTTTTTTCAATACATTTCAGTACATTGTGTGTACTTTGAAATGGCTACAACTTCTTCAAACGTTATTGGATTTCCATGTGTAACACATTGTTAGAAAGCTTTCAGAATCTGTAAATAACTCAAAACGCATATATACTCCACAATACTATTGTACACTGTATATTTCTATGTAAACTTGAGATATTCATGGGCTAGTCAATGCATAACAATAGATGCTTTAAAGAGAGCACCGGGGCCAAGTAGTGCAGAACGACTGTGATCACTCACTCAACTTGACACACACACACACACACACACACACACACACACACACACACACACACACACACACATTATGCATGGGTGTCACAAATCACTTGATTCATCTGATGAGTGCCTAAGAAAACATTCCTACTGCATTGTGCATGACCGGAAAAACACACTCCCTCCCTCTCTCCCTCCACCTCTCTCTCCCTCCCTCTCTCTCCTTCTCTTTCTCCCTCTCTCCTTCCCCCCCTGTGACTGCCACTGCCAGACAGACAGACAGACTGCTCTACTCTGCTCTGCTCTGCCCTGCGAGCTCATTGTACCTCCGGAGCGAGCGAGTGTGTGAGTGAGTGTGTGAGCGATGCGATGCGGATGCTGCTCAAGGAAGGATTAGTGAGACAGTGGTGTGTTTTATTCTCTGCTGAATGGACTCAGTGTCTCGCAGACGTCTCAGACCATCCAGTGAGATGTGTGTGTGTGTGTGTGTGTGTGTGTGTGTGTGTGTGTGTGTGTGTGTGCTGACGTCTCAGACGATCCAGTGAGATGTGAGAAAGTCAAGCAGGGATTACAGACGCTAAATCCATTCTTCACAGCGGCCAGCAGCGGATCACTGATCTAAGAGGGTGTGGGCACACACACACACACACACACACACACACACACACACACACACACACACACAGACTCTTAACAGATGAGCATTCCCTCACACAAACACACACATACACGCATAGATAAGTACACATACACACAAACAGATGAGTATACACACACACACACACTGTAGATAAGAACACACACAAATCCACACACATACCATCACTCTAGTGTTCTGAATATGGAAAGGATTCTGAAGGCAAGGTGTCCAGCGTTTAGGCTGTGTTATCTCATATTAGTTGTGTTGTCCTGTTCTAGATTACAGGACCCAATTCTAGACAAACACACTCACTCCTGTGCAAGATTACAGGAAGCAATCACACATAAACACACACACACACACACACACACACTAGTCCAGGACAGGAGACCATGGAGGCTGGGTGGCTTTGCTGCCCCAGTGAGACCAAATAAAGGCATGCGTGTGTGTGTGTGTGTGTGTGTGTGTGTGTGTGTGTGTGTGTGTGTGTGTGTGTGTGTGTGCGTGATACACAGACACATAAAGACATACAGTAGATACACAGACACAGACCTGTAGTCTCTGAAGGTCAACTGCAGGCCATTCACACGTGAGGAATCACTAATGTGACCTTTTAGTCTATGTCTTTTTCTACACACACACATGATTTATGTTAGCTGTGTTAGCTTACACAACCACACACACGTTGATAAAAGAATTGTATATCCTATAGCGGCTCTAGAGAATTGTATATCCTACAGTGGCTCTGCATAAGGAAATGCTGATAACCAGTGTGTGTGTGTGTGTGTGTGTGTGTGTGTGTGTGTGTGTGTTAGTTTGTGTGTGTGTGTTTTCTGGGTCACAGACACAACACCCCCAGCAGACCGTATCATATTGGCCTGGTGGCCCCATATCAGCGACCGACACACACACACACACACACACACATACACACACGCGCATTTGAGGGTCGCTTTGAAGTCGTTGTCACGTGGCGTTGCACTCAGTGAGCCCCGCATCAGCAACACACACATCTCCCAGGATGCTTTGAAGTCCTCAAAGTGTGGTGTTGTGGCGCTGTGGACATGAAAGACTGTCGCCTGGTGTTCACAGTGGGGTGTGTGTGTGTGTGTGTGTGTGTGTGTGTGTGTGTGTAAAAGCTGCCGTGTGTCATACCTCAAAAGACGGCTTCAAATGGCAAGTGAAGATACTATAGAGGAGATTTATAAATAGATGAATAGAGAGATGTGTGTGTGTGTGTGTGTGTGTGTGTGTGTGTGTGTGTGTGTGTGTGTGTGTGTATGTGTGTGTATGTGTGTGTGTGTGTGTGTGTGTGTGTGTGTGTGTGTGTGTGTGTGTGTGTGTGTGTATGTGTGTGTGTGTGTGTGTGTG
>JAODXP020000012.1:15478838-15481338 GCA_027497455.2 Sardinella longiceps | reverse complement strand
CAAGGAGCGGCGGCGACAGCAGCACAGTCAGTATCTCACCCACTGAAACAGTGACACTGTGACACAGTATTGAGATCCAGCGCGTTTCAGTTTACTACTGCAAACTCTGGGCCGGTGTAAGGGACCGTCCACAAATCTGTTTGTCATGAATAACGCAGCCTAGCCTAGCCACCTATTATGTGGTTTCAGTGGATTTGGTAAAAGTTGCACATGTAGGCCTAAAGAATATCATAAAACTCTTACAATATTCACTGTGTT
Organism: Sardinella longiceps; assembly: GCA_027497455.2. Lineage (NCBI taxonomy): Eukaryota > Metazoa > Chordata > Actinopteri > Clupeiformes > Clupeidae > Sardinella > Sardinella longiceps. The sequence goes on along the minus strand of JAODXP020000012.1, from coordinate 15,481,080 downwards.
ATTATTACAGGATATTTTAAAATATTCTATATGCAGCAACAGTTCAGATGAAAAAAAAAAACATCTTCAGAAATATGTAAAAATTAATCTCAATCAAACAGCAATCTATCTATGGGCAAAATTAATTAATATGTTTGCGCTAATTTTAGCACTAACGAACTTATTCAGAACTAATGGACTCATGACTTTATTATTAGGATTTAGCACTGCCCCAGTGGAAAGAGTCAGTAACTTCAGATAGGCCTATCTTGGCGTTCAGATTTCTGAAGATCTGTCATGGACTTCACATGCCTCCACTCTGCTGAAGAAGGCCAGACAGAGATTCTATCAACTCAGGAAGCTAAGGAAGTTCAAGATAGCACCCGGTTTACAAAAGACTTTCTATTCTGCAACAATTGAGTCTATACTTGCTGGGAACATCACTAACATCACTTCAGAAATTGCAGCTCCCTGGACAAGTCTTACCTCACTCACGTCAGATGATGCATCTGACGTGAGTGAGGTAAGGACAAGTCTGCCCTGCACAGAGTAATTCGCTGTGCAGAGAAAATCACCAGGACCACTCTGTCAGGCTTGAAGGACATATACCTAAGGTGTTGTAGGACCAGAGCAAATAAAATCCTGAGAGACTCTCACCACCAAATGACAAATAAAAATTCTTCATTCTTGACTCTTAAAAAAGCATCTGGACTTTGTAGACGCTCCCTTTTGTCGGCCGAAAAGAGGCGGAGTAATCCTTTCCATGAAACGTCACAGGCAGCGAGGAACATGTGTGACGGTCAGGGCGAAGAATGAAGGTTGGGAGAGTCTGCGAGCACATTTTTGAGAGGGTCGTCTGTGTCTCTAAAAAATTAGAGGCCTATTTGTGATCAGCTTTCAGGTCGTCTAAAAACATAAAAGCATTTGTTCTTAGAGTAAACATTCTCTGTTGTAATATAACATCCACCCGGGAAGGTAACTTTTAGTGTTAGCGACACGAATTTGAGCTTCAACTTATTGTGAAGCATTTTCTATTCCACCAGGATTACAAGCACATAAATTAGGCTATTGCTCTGATATTTGGTGAAGTCTCTTGTTGCTTGGGTTGAGCTTAGTGTATATTTCTATGTGTATGTGAACGAAACAGTGTAGCACTTCGTCACCATGCGGGGGCTGTCGGCCTGTGTGTTGCAGCAGCACTGACTCTTCTGCGGCCAACTGGGTTGATTGACAGCTTCGCCCTCAGGCAAACCAGACAAGATGCTGCGAAGCGCAACACGCTATCTGATCTTTTTTCAGTACATCGGCACAAAGTACAGGTAGTTTGAATATTTGGTTTAGGGCAACGCGCCATCACATCATAACTTCGAACATAAGTTGTCAATGACTGGAAAAAAAAAAACAAGATTGTGTTTTTTTTCCCCCTCCTCTCTCTCTCTCTCCCTCTCTCTCTGTGTCTCTCTCTCTCCAGTGGGGTGGTGAAAGCTCCGCCACAGCAAGCTGTCCTGGGTGTCCAGAATTATCTGGAGGTTAGTGCCTGGCTGTGGGTTATTCACATTTTAATAACATTTAATTGCATTTACAAATAAAAAAATAAAAAAATACCTGCATAGTATCATTCAGGGCCAGTTCTAGGCTTTTTGCTGGCCTTGGCCGGATCTGAGATTTGCCCCCACTTTTCTAGAAATGAAAGTGAGAAACTGATGCAAAAAAAGAGAAATACATGTATTGCTATGCCCCCTTGATATTTGGTGCCTAGGCCATCGCCTAGTTCATCTATGCCTAGACCCGGCCCTGCCTTCATGGTGTTTAAGTAAAGTGGGGCCCATCCCAAGTTTCTGATCATCACCAGTTTGCGAGAGCATCTTTGCATTAGTGCTGTGTTAAAGTTACTGTCTTAGTTTGTGGTTGATGGCCTGCTGGCCCAAGTCTGTATGTGTGTGTGTGCTGGAAATGCCAGTGTTTGCCATGCATGGGAATAACCCTGTTGCTGTTCCTGTGGACAGACAGACAGACCCAGTTCTGTGGGCTCTTTACGCAAGGAAACAGAGCCGTTCTCTGATGTGGCTGAAAAACAGCTCAGCGGTCGGGCACAGATTCAGACGCCTGTGCGAAAAGTCCCCGTCATTTGCGGGAAGTTTTTGTTGTCGTTGTGGGATATATGTCACAAAATGTTTGGCCACTATAAAGTAACAGAACAATCAGACTCCGTGTCTTGGGCACAATAGCCTGAGGAAACACACAAATGATATTAGCTCTCTCT
>JAODXP020000012.1:15446338-15461338 GCA_027497455.2 Sardinella longiceps | reverse complement strand
CAATCATGTGCCATTACAGTGGAGTGAGGTTGTAACACGTTAAAGGAAGTGTGTAAAAAGTGCACAAAGGTGCAAAGGTATCCATAGTGCCAGTGAGAGTATATCGCCAGTGCAAAATCCAATATCTTATTCACATCATCACTACAGGCTACACAATATGTAAGGGTTATCAGGGTTGTAAGGGTTAACGATCTGTGAGGCGGTCATTATCGTGTAATAAATCAGAAATAGCATTGTCATGATTTACTCATGATTTAACTATAGCCATATAGCCAGAAAGGGAGTTGAATTAAACTGCAGGGCCTGAATGTCTGCAGGTACGGAGGATGACCGGTGCACTGGTGGCCGTAGGCCAAAGGAAGCTCCGCCCCTCTGATGTCCAGGACCTTTTGGAGGCCCGTGATTCGCTGGCTTACCCCACCAACATCATGGCCCCGCCCCATGGACTCTTCCTCACACAAGTAAAGTACCTGGACTCAGGTGAGGATGATGATGATGATGATGATGATGATGATGATGATGGTGGTGGTGATTAAGTTATCTTTATTGATCTTTGGAGGGAGACATGTTTCCTGCTTTTGACCCATCCATGAAGTAGTATGCACACACACACACACACACACACACACACACACACACACACACACACACACATGTGAGAGCTGTGATCTCACAACACTCATACCCGTGCATGGAGCAGTGGGCAGCTCTTTATACAGCTGACTGTGCTGAATAGACTAGCCTACATCTTCTACTATGGTATCATTCAGTTTCTATGTGTGAGATGCACTTTGACGTGTTTTCTAACATGAAGACATCATGGCCACACTTTGGGTAACATTTAGGAGATCTATTGCATCAATCTGACATCTTTCCCTTCCTGAGCAGTGAGCACACTGTTGATTTTTGTTTGTATGTTTGTTTTGCTAACGTTTTGCTGACATTACACATACAGTATGGCCTACATGAACTAATGGCAAGTCATACAACAATACTTACCCTGGCTTTAAGAGCTTTGTCTGATTCCAGCAGTTTTCTCTGAATGAGCTATTCTGTTTTTCACTTTGAATGATCTCCCCAATTAGGGAAAGTGAATTTTGATGGCCATTTTTTTATGTTGTTCTTTGTTTTTTGTCATAGATTTAACACAGGGAAAGCTTCACTCCATTGAAGACGACTGACGACTGATGGGCCCAGTATTCATCTAAATACTCTGCAGTGAATACTCTCACCCGTGGAAGTGAATCTGTAAGACTCGCTAGAGAAGAGACCTGACTGGCCGAGTATTCATCTGTAAATACTCTACACTGAGTGGCCTAGTATTCATCTGTAAATACTCTACACTGAGTGGCCTAGTATTCATCTGTAAATACTCTACACTGAGTGGCCTAGTATTCATCTGTAAATACTGCAGTGAGTGGCCTAGTATTCATCTGTAAATACTCTACACTGAGTGGCCTAGTATTCATCTGTAAATACTCTACACTGAGTGGCCTAGTATTCATCTGTAAATACTCTACACTGAGTGGCCTAGTATTCATCTGTAAATACTCTACACTGAGTGGCCTAGTATTCATCTGTAAATACTCTACACTGAGTGGCCTAGTATTCATCTGTAAGTACTCTACACTGAGTGGCCTAGTATTCATCTGTAAACTCTACACTGAGTGGCCTAGTATTCATCTGTAAATACTCTACACTGAGTGGCCTAGTATTCATCTGTAAATACTCTACACTGAGTGGCCTAGTATTCATCTGTAAATACTCTACACTGAGTGGCCTAGTATTCATCTGTAAATACTCTACACTGAGCGGCCTAGTATTCATCTGTAAATACTCTACACTGAGTGGCCCAGTCAGTGAATCTGTAATACTGCAGTGAAGAGAACTGAATTCAGCACTGCATTCTTAGTCAGACTTCTCATGGAAGCCCATTGAAGATCCTCTTTGATGCATTTTTTATGGTCCAAAGAGTAACATATGTCCGGGAAAAAAACAACTATTCCCTCTCTCCCTCTCTCTCACACACACACACACACACACACACACACACACACACACACACACACACACACACACACACAGTAGTGGTGTATTGAACTATTTCAGTTGTACCTAAGCATCAGCTGTTGGTAGCCTCTTTGACTGACGCATGGACAGAGACTGAATTAAAAAAAAGAAAAAGCCCTGAGATTCAACACATCACTTCACTTTTGGATTCCCTCCACTTCCTGGGGGCTGCCATGGCAACAGGCTACACCTAGGACTGCTAAAATTGGCTGAGCCTGCAACACATAGGCTGCACTATGTGTGTGTGTGTGTGTGTGTGTGTGTGTGTGTGAGTGCGTGCACGCAACACATACACTGTTGTCTATTTTCTCTTGCTTAGAAGATCTTTAACAAGCGGTCAAGCCACTACAGGACACTCACACACACACCTCACAAAACACATTTTAGGCACGACATGATCTGGCTCAGCATGGAGAAACATCACGGTGGGATGGCTCTACCTCGTCTGACAAGCATACTTACACACACACACACACACACTCTGGCGGTCAATCCTGATTTAAGTAATAATAGCAGCTTTGTCAGTGGTCTGCTCTCTGTGGACACACACACACACACACACACACAATGAGAGTTTGTCCAAGTCCTGATAGAACAAGGTGACTTTAATGTATGGAGTAGTTTAGAGACACCACTACAGAAGGCATTCAGACATGTTTAATCTTCTCTCATTCACCTCCTGTGTCCTGTGTACATACATACAGAGCCTATAGCCATCGTGTCAGAGTGCAGCTATGGAGGCTGAGAGGGGCCAAAATGCACACCATGGCTTCTCCTGTCCTGGGCTAGGCATTCAAACAACAACTGCATGAAGACTAAGTGTACATATAATGTGTGTGTGAGTGAGAGAGTGTGTGTGTGTACAGACGATCGCTGAGTGTAACAGACTGTCGGGGGAGGTTGGCTACACACACACACACACCACCATGACAGCAAAGGTTCCTGTAAACTAAGCAGTCCTCACACACTTTAACATTCATAAGAGCGGAGGCCTCCTCTGGTCCGTTTCGTACAAGCATTGCTAACCAGTTAGCAACTTAGTTAGTTGGTAATGCTTTTTGGAAACAGATGGCAAGTTAGCAACTTTGCAATGCATTTTCCCATTGCCACTAACTAAGATGCTAAATAGTTAGCAACTATGCTTTTAGGAAACGGACGCCTGGGTGGCTCCAGGGTTTTTATTTTCCCCAGTGGTTCCTCTAGCTTAGAGTGATATTACCATGGCAATGGAATGGATAGCCTTGTTTGCGTCAGTGCCAGCGGAACAGAGAATACTTTAGGTTCCTAGTAATCAACCAATCACGGTTAGCTTCCTAGTCATCAACCAATCACGTTGGTCTCCTTTGTTGGCCGTGGTCTAGCCTTCATCTAGAGTGGAGTTGGAAGTAAATGCATATCAATCTCTGCAGTGGCGTTTAGTGATTGTATTTTGTATGGGTGGATACAGCATTGGCGTGGAGACTTTAACTCCATTTCTAAAGCTTGGCAGTGGAAACACTCAACAAGTTCGCTAAGACTAAATCCAATTTTCCACTTCATTTTTTATTTTTTTTTGCTAGACCAATCCTGATTGGCTACTCAATGTCATGCTCACCGTGACCTCACTTCCTGTATGTAGAGGAACTTTATTCCAATGATTTGAGAGGGCCTCGTGACACAAGAGTCCTTTCTGACAGGTTGAAGAGACAAGAGGTGCTCATGTTGAACAATACTGACTGACTGTCAATATATTCGCATTTCAAACAGAATGGGGAAAAACTGAATAAAATAAAAACAATCAGTAACTGGAGAAAGGGGTGAATTAAATGCATTTGGCAGGTAAACTTATTACAGCTCTCCAAAACACTGACAAAATGACTTGCTCTAAAAACGATGGAAGAAAAACAAATTTAAAAAAGAATAAGAATGACTTTTTGCTTTGGCCTCGGCCTTAATAACCAGTCTATTTGCAGGACTAGAGCGTGAGAGTAGGACAAAGACGCTCATTCACTGAAGACACGTCTTTCTTCATTCCACTCTAGACAGAGTAATTTGATGGTGGCAATGTCCATTCAGAAGGTTGCAACTGCATTATCCATCCTTCCCAGCTTCAGAGTGTGTGTGTGTGTGTGTGTGTGTAAGCCCCAAGTGGGAGCTCCTTCAACATTCACATGTTTTCACTCTTTGTAGCGGTCTTCCAAGCGAGTCCAAACAGATCTCCTAGTTCTGGAGTGTATCCCGATTAGCCACATTAATGAAGGTCCCTGTGTGTCTCTTTGGCATAATTCTACACACACTCACGTCACCATCATAGAATATACTTTAGGATCAAATTCTGAAGATATAAGCCACATGATATTGATCCAACTGAATTTAGACCCATTTTCCACATTCATCCTGTACCCTAACCGAGTACCTAACGCCACAAATCATCAGATTAGAAAAAAATACTTTATTTTTTTTTATAAAAAAGAGAATATTCTACAGAAATCACAAATGTTTTGGAGGAACTAATTTCCAATATTGGATCAATTTCTAAAAGTTCCACCTTTAAGATTTGTGAGTCGATAATTACAATCACTGATTAAAACAGGGACCTTATGAGGTCAGAAAGCTCCGATGAGCTCAAGCCAGAAGAGTCGGCCGAACTAAGGTGACCCTCTAGAAACGCCTGAAGAGTCGGCCGAACTAAGGTGACCCTCTGGGGCAAGTACTAAGTCCAGTTTACACCGACTGCTCCTTGCTTGTTTGTATACAAGGAACGTTTTTGTTTGTTTCGTTTTGGGATTTTTTTTTACAAAGATCTCAAAGTTTTCATTTAGACATACAAAGAGTGAAAACAGTTGTGATGCTGAAAATAAACAATAAAAAAAAAAAAAACTTGTTTAAAAGAAGTGTTTCTGAGATAAGACATCTTCACGGGTGTACGTGGTCGCCGAGACTCGCGCTCGTTACAAATTAAAACTCTGTGCAGGACAGTCCCGTGCTGAAGAAAAAAAAAACGATGCCACCACCACAACCCAGCGGGGAGCTCAGTTGGCAATCTTCTCGATTTCATCCAGATCGTCTGTGTCCAGCTTCTCAATCTTCTTTTCTGTGAGGGTGAGAGAGGGGGAAAGAGAAGCGTCATTTCCTCTAAAGAAGACACCATGTACTGCAGTCTCGTCCCTACAGAGCAACACTGGCAGACTGGCAGAACCTCTTCCTTCCTGTGGAGAGCTAAGCTATCAGTTCCTTGTCAGCAGTGCAAGTCAGGACTGGACAGAGGCAGAGGTGTGAAATTACTACAGGCTCTTGCCTTACCAACTCTAGCAAAATACAGCAGCAATACATATTAGTCTTAGCACGGTGTGTGTGTGTATGTTTGTGTGAGAGACTCTCAGTGTGTGTGTGTGTGCGCGTTGTGAGCGCAAGTCATAAGGGTTCATATGTCACATCTCAACCTTACGCTGAAACTTGCTAGTCTGAAACTAAAACTGCGTTCCATTCCAGTTCTAGTTTCAAACTTTTTCCGGCCAGAAAGGATTTCAAGTTCCGTATTTCAGCGTTCAGGAACTTACTGAAGTGCTCTTGGATGCGGTTGAGGATGTTCATGCTAGACTTGCTGTCCACCATGTTGATGGCCAGCCCCCTCTTGCCGAAGCGTCCCGTCCTGCCGATCCTGTGCAGATATGTCTCGTTGTCAGGGTTCCCATCTTTATCCACGGGCAGGTCAAAGTTTATCACCACGGAAACCTGTTCCACATCAATGCCTGAGGGGGAAAGACAAAAGTAGAGATAAGGTTATGGGAAGAATTTGGAAATTTTAACATTTTAATTACATTTAATTCTTTCTGCGGTAATGGAACATTGTACAACAATGTCGCTGCTTGACGGCGGCTAAAAGTCATTAAAAACGGAATCACCATTTACAGTTGATAATTTAATTCCAGTGAAAGCCAGCCAACAGCAGCCAAGCAAGTTCACCAATCCATTTTGTGCTTACAAAAAGACACTGATTTTTAGCCAATCATCTTCACAGATTTTAATGAGATTTGGTGATATGACAAATCCCAGAAAATGAAATTTCACATCTTGGATCAATATTAAAAATTATTTAAGTGTAAGAGTATAGGAAAATTAGTCATTAGTAAACCTTTAATTAGTAGTAATGATCATTTATTACTCATTAACAAACATTGACACAAACCCCAAACTGGTACTACTACTTCCGTTTCTAATTAGCAATTTTCAAGACACCAAATGTTGTTGCAAACCCCACAGATGCCTCATGAAGACAGGGGAAGAATCAGAGTAAAAATACTCAGAGTAAAAACCCCATACTTATTTTACTCATCATAGTAGCAACAGTATAAATATTGTCTGACAACATTATATACAGCTTATCCTACACATGCATCAGGAAGACAAAAGACTTGGCCTTTGTTCTACAGCAGCTCCAAACTTTCTGCTTTCCCCCAAGTGTTTTGGGTTTTTTTGAGAGGTGCCAAAGCAAAGAGATGGCAATGAGGCAGAGCAGTAGCCTATCTAAAGTGTGAAAGCAAAGAGATGGCAGCAGGCATGGACTGGCCATAGGGCATACAGGGCATGTGCCTGGTGGGCCGACGGTGATTTTTTGACCAGGGCTGTCATTTACTCATAAATTTCATGAAGGATATTGAGCTAGTTTAAATCTAGTTAAATCTCTCATGTTCATGTAACATGTCCAACTTAACACTATTTTAACTAGCCACAATGTTACTATTAATTGAATAAATCATGTTGGGCCATGGTCATGGCCAAAAATGCCCGGGCCATTTTTGGTCCCAGTCCGACCCTGGATGGCAGTGAGGGCAATCTCTAAAGAAATGGCAGTGAGACACTGCAGACTCAGAGCAATCTCTCTAAAGCCCATATAGTTAGATGAAGCCCCGCCTCCTTCTTCCCTCAGCAGACAACCAGCAGTGATGGCGCTCAGGGACACAGGGTTTCATTGGTCAGCAGGGGACACACCCCTCACACCTGATTGGCTTAAAATGATTGGCTTGATGAAAAACATTAAACATGAGGGGCCGTGTGTGTGTGTTTGTGCATATATATCAGATTGCACATGGAACACATCAGCTAAGGTCTTTTTAAAGAATTTAGAGGAATTTGACAAAAAATATTGTACCGAGTTTCGATCAAAAACCACCAGCACTTAAAAATACAGAGAGAAATAAATAAATGCAAGTGCTTAAGTCAGTGTTTCCCCCTGGAAATTTATTTTTAGTGATTAGACAACAGGACACACAACTACCTGCTGACTTGGCTTTTCATATCAATTTTTATGTAGGCATGTGTCAAACACACAGCTCTGGAGAGTCAACAACACCTTACATTTCTATAGCGCTTTTTCAAGACACCCAAAGCGCTTTACAGTCACTAACCACCACCAATGTGTAGCACCAAACCTGGGTGATGCACGGCAGCCATTATGTGCCAGAACGCTCACCACACACACTAGCTTGAGGTGGAGAGTGAGGGAATTATTGAATGAGCCAATTACAGTGCAGGATGATTAGAGACCATTCTAAATGATTACCCCACCCAGTGGGGGTCTCCTGCACTGACTCCATCACTACATAAAGGGAAACACTGCACTAGAACATGTAACAGCTTGAAGCCAAAGGGTTTAAATAGAACCTCATAAGTTTTACCGTCTTTGCTGACCAAAACCTCTCTCCCAGACTCAGTCCTGACTATTAAGTCATTGCTAAACTTCACTGTGAAGGAAAGGGATTTTTTAGGAGATTTTTTCCATGATCTTTTTCACAGAGTAGTTTTTCACAATTGCAACCAAAAACCGATTGAGATGATATATTGTGTGGGTAATGGGTTTAAAAGTGCACTGCAGCAGCACGGTAGCATCCCAGCATCATTGTCATTGGCAAGAGGTCATGATGGTGCAGTACTGCATGAGGAGTTACTCTGTGACTGAGCCACGACGGACACAATATCTCCCCAGACTGAGTCTCTTACCTCTGGCGCACACGTTGGTGGTGACCAGCACTTTCTCTTTGCCGTCCCGGAAACGGTCGATGACCGCGGCACGCTGCTCTACCGCCATCTCACCACTCAAGAGCGCCACCTGGTGTCCTTCCCTCGACAGCTCTCCTGCCAGCCAGCCTGCCGTTCTCCTGGTCTAGGGACATAACACAGAAAAGTCATCATCAAGAGGATCAGACGACACACACACACACACACACACACACACACACACACACACGGTGCTGCTGCCCCTAAAAAAACACCGGTAGGGAGTGGGGTCTAGAAGGGGCCATCTTTATTCCATGGACCATGAGACTCTCTTGTGTGATTGTAAAAGGCAATCAATGCCTAATGCAACACACACACACACAGCTGGGGTCTCTTACATGGCAGAAGATCATGGCCTGAGTGATGGTGATGACTGACTGACACACACACACACACACACTGCTGGGGTCTCTTACATGGCAGAAGATCATGGCCTGAGTGATGGTGATGGGGGGCACACACACACACACACACTGCTGGGGTCTCTTACATGGCAGAAGATCATGGCCTGAGTGATGGTGATGGGGGGCACACACACACACACACACACACACACACACACTGCGGGGGTCTCTTACATGGCAGAAGATCATGGCCTGAGCGATGGTGATGGCGCCGTAGATGTTGCAGAGGGCCTGGAACTTCTCCTCCTTGCTGCTGCAGCTGACGTAGTACTGCTTGATGGTGTCCAGCGTCTCCTCCTCGCGCTTCAGCTTAATGATGTTGGGGTCGGGCACGATGCGCTTGGCGAAGTTCCACACAGACTCCTCAAACGTGGCCGAGAACAACAGCATCTGACAGTTCTTGGGCAACATCCTGGGGACAAGCAGAAGGGAAGAATGAGGAGTGTCCTCTGTGTGTGTGTGTGTGTGTGTGTGTGTGTGTGTGTGTCCTTAACACATCCTGAGGACAGCAGATGGGATGAATGAGGAGCGTCCTCTGTGTGTGTGCGTGCGTGTCCTCAAATTTCATGAAACTATTTCTATTAGGCAAATACTAGCTTTACTGGAGTTTTACTGTAGTGAATTAAGAATGCATGACTCATGATGACTATAAATTTCACAAGCAGAACCAGAAAAAAACCATAACAGCACTATTATGATTGTAATCTCTCTCAAAATTTAAAACAAACGATCCCCAGCCCCAGTACAGTGCTTCTTTCTGTCCCCTTCATACAGGCAACTTTACCCTGCGGTCAGTTCCCCAAAAACGCAGTTGCTAACCATTTAGCAACTTAGTTAGTTGGCAATGGGAAATTGCATTAGAGTCAACATAGATGCAAACTGCTATATATATATATATACATACTTGATTCAACTCAAACCATCAGAGTTCCTCCCATACCGACCCCAACCTTTGACCTCTGACATTCACTCACCTCTGGATTCGGATGCTTTGGTCCTGGTGCCCCTGTGTTGCGATCATCACGTCAGCCTCATCCAGCACGAACACTTTGATCTTCTTGGGGTCGATGAACTTGAACTTGAGACACCAGTCCAGAACAGTACCCGGTGTGCCGATCACAATCTGCTCCTGAATCTTCATTCCTCGCTCCACTGGACAAGACACAAACCCAGAGTCACTTTGATTGCCCTTCACACACACACACACACACACACACACACAACCAAACCCAGAGTCACTTCTCTTGCCATTCACACACACACACACACACTCCTTTCACACACACATACAAACTCAGAGTCACTTCACTTGCCATTCACACACACACACACACACACACACACACACACACACACACACACACACACACACCCTCTCAAGCAAAACCAGTGTCACTTCACTTGCCATTCACACACACACACACACACACAACCACAACCAAACCAAGAGTCACTTCTCTTGTAATACTATGATAAGAGGGGAAACCTGGTCATTAAGTCAGCTTAAAATTATTGATATAAACATCATTTTAAAAAAAAGCATCTTCACAGCATTAAGCATTGCACTTCAAATTCTAGGCAATAGTCAACTTCTATTAAATGCTATTTGTTAGCTTACGCTTGTTTCCACGGATCCCGTAGATGAGTTTGACCTCTGGGTAGAATTTGCCCATCTGCTCGATGACCTTCCCAGTCTGCAGAGCCAGCTCATAGGTGGGCGACACACACAGACACTGCGACAGGGAGAGACCAAAGGCAATCAGTCAGTCTTAAGTGTTTAAACTTTAGCATCACAGGTGAGCGACACACACAGACACTGCGTCAGGGAGAGACCAAAGGTGTTCAGTCATTGTTTAAATGTTTAACGTTTTTGAAACATTTCGTTACGGTTCCCATTCATCCCTACTGAGTGTAGGAAGTGGGCGTGCCTTGCGGTTATTTGGCCACCGTTCGCCCACCAGAACTAAGGGCCAGTTTACACCTTCGCCTTTGAGAACACATTCAAAGCAGTAGATGGAAAGACATTATGTCTGTGGCGACGTGAAGCAAGTAAGAGAGCAGGTAGCATGCCCTCTAAGGTTAATTGACGTCAGAGTCCTAAGCCCTATAACAGGTCCTAAGCCACTCATACAACGTGTTGTAACATTTTGTCATCTTGAAAAGGCCACTGGCCTTACCTGTGGGTATTTGTTATTGGCGTCCACTCGACTGAGCATGGCCAGCACGAAGGCGGCTGTTTTCCCCGTGCCGGACTGGGACTGGGCGATCAGGTTCTGTGGGCTGAGGGCAGGGAAAATATAAGGACATTAGACACACATATACCATCATGAACTAAACCATTACCAAGAATAAGGACAACTATAGGCCCACTATAAACCCAGCAGGACAAAAAAACAGTACAAATACTAACTAGTACAAATAGTACAAACTATTACAGTATTATAGTAAAAAAATATTATTACAAACAGTATCTCGGTTAACACACCGATGAAAACAAGTCAGAGAGAATAAGCAGCACTTGAATAAACAGTCTTGTCAGCAAAGAAAGAAAATGTGTGAGTGTGTGTGTGCGTGCGTGTATGTGTGTGTGCGTGTGTGTGTATGCAGTACTCACGGCTCAGCCAGCATCATGGGCAGTGCGTTCTCCTGGATCTTTGAGGGCCTGTTGAAGCCCATAGCGTAAACCCCCTGCAGCAGCTGAGGCTTCCTGTATGGGTCAGACAGCGGCAGGGATTGATGTGACGATATGACATCTATCTGTTTATCCGTCTATCTATCCATCCGTCCATCTATCTATCTATCCATCTATCCTTCCATCCATCCATCTATCTATATCTATTCATCAAGACACCAGCAGGACATAATGAGTCTTCAGCAGGCAATAAGCAGGGATGTGACTGGCAAAGGACAAAAATCTATCAGTCCATCTATCTATCTATCTGTACCATATATCTATCTATCCATCTGTCTATCTATCTACTCATATAATGACAACAGCAGGGAATGATGAGTCTTCAGTAGGCAATAAGCAGGGATGTGATGTGGATGCAAAAGACAGAAATCTATCAATCTGTTTATCTGTCTATCTATACATCAGTACATATCAACACAGCAGTAGAGCATGAGTCTTCAGCACGGAACAAGGAGCAGTTGCTCAGAGGAGAGTCACAAAGTGCTGTACAACCAATAATATAACTAATGAGATGTGAAGAGAAGGACTGGAGTCTAAGTACAGAAGTCAATATACACAGTGCACAATGCAACAGAATACAAAATACATGTAAAGAGAGAGACAGTCGAAAAACATGGAGGTTAAAGACACCCCCATTTTAGTCATTTAATTTCAGACTGAATGTCGGCGAATGTGTGAGTTTTGAAGCCGCTTACAGTTTTGAGTCATGCTACATGCAGCTTTACAATAGGATAACCAAAACACTGGGCATACAGTGTGTTCTAAAACCTAGTATTATAGGATATTTGAGCCCGAGCTAGTCGATTTACACGAACACTTCAGTGACTGGACAACTCGCTGCTTCTGAATATTTGACGTTAGTTTGAACAGTTGTGTGTTCATTCTGTTGTTATTTCCATGTCAGTTTTGACCCGTTTACCAAATGGTAAATGGACTCAACATACTGGGTACTTAAAGGGAAAACAATGAGATTATAGCAGTCTACACACGTATGATTAGTCATGGCAGAAACACACACCCAAAGACAACATACTGGGTACATAAGTAAGATCAATGAGATTATGGTAGTCTATGCATGCATGTCAGATTAGTCATGACAGAAACAAACAAACTAAAAGCTACTTACAGCCGCAGTTCCTCAAACGACTTGACGGAGTAGAGAGGCGAGTTTGGATCTCGCTGTAGAACTTCCACTTGGTTGTTTGTGTTGACCAAGTTGTTTCGTATCAACTTGTTTAAAAGGGACTGTGCCGCCTTATCCTCTGTGGATCACACATTAGTCAATCTTTAATGTCTCAGGCCAATATAGTATTACCAACACCATCAAAAATAAATAATAATAACGATTAATGAACATTAACGTTAAATCTACTTTAAAAAGTGCTTTGCCCCATGCGTTTCTGCCTGCACTAAGCACTTTTTTGGACTTACTGTACAGTAAGCACCTGGGAGAATACTGAGTTTTGTGCACACCGAACCACTATAACCGCAAGTATATCTGCCAGGTCCGACATACCTTTATCATCTTCCTCTGTTTTTGCTCCTTCTTTTGCATCTCCATCGGCCTTAACTGTGACTGTACCTGGGAGAGATGATATACACATGAAAATATGCATAACATGACACCTAGATGATTATATAATTGGGTATTTGTGGAACGCTGGTATACTGGAATTTAACTGAGGGGAAGGGGTGGGGGGCGACGCATTGGCTACATGACTACAGTCTTTGATCGACAACAACTAGCCTACATTAGAGAATAAACTTGAGAACACAGAGCCATTCGGCCCATCCAAACACCGAGCACTCACCGTTTTCTTCAGGTTTGGCTTTGTCTTCCTTTTCAGTAATTTGCAAGCTGCTGATCTGCCAATTTAAAGAACATCACGTTAACGTTACTGCATCCTCTACTGCAAAGACTAAGGGTCAGGCCTGAATAAAATGTACATTTTCTTTACAACTGGATAATAAACAAACCGAACTAAATGTGTTGTAACGTTAGCTGAGGAGTGGAGATGTGTTATCCTGAATCGAAACCCAGGGCGCATTAAGATGGTCAGGCTAGGTAATGTTAACGTTAAGCTTCTAACTACAGCAAGATTGGGATGGCAATCCCACAGAGCGAGAAACATTACCGAGGGTAAAACTGTAGTTATACTAACGTTAACGTTGATAGTGAACTTGTTAGGTGGCCATCTACAGTTCAAGTTTTAAAAGAAAAATACTAACATTAAGTTAGGTGCTAACTTACTAAGAACATAGCATTAGCTATTGCGTTACACTTGCTATACCAACAGTTGGTGCTGGTCCATAACGTTATAAACATAGATAACGTTACTAGTCAAGCTGCTGGAAACCCTTGTCCTACATTTCCACCACATTATTTACAGTGTAAACAAAGCTCAGGATTTAAATCATAGGTGTTATATAGCTACGACTCTTAACGTTAAACTAATTGCTAACTACAGGCCCTATCCTGGCGCATTAGCTTGTTAGCTACGGTAAAGTGCATGCTTTTTACTTACCGAATCTGCGGCAGCTTCTTGCTCATCAACAGCACGGGCCCAGGAATCAGTCGCCATGGTGGCCGTGTATATAAAAACTTTTTTCTAAGTTGAATACTGGCCCACTTCAAGAAATACTTGGAAAGATGCACGGACCGGCCTGTTTCTACCCCACTGTTTCTCTAACACACAGCTGACAAGGGAGGGATTCCTACAATGGCGTGCAGAATCCACTCTCGCGACTGTGTGCGATTTTAATGTATCCGGCAGGGAAACCAGAGTGTGTCTTTTGGTTCCTATTATTACTTTCTTTGATTGCTGGTCGGGCTGTTTCTGAGGTTTCTCGATTGTAATAGAAAAAAAAATGTAAACTCAGGCCTAGAGATTTTTCTACAATTTAGCCTTTTTTTTTTTTTGTCAATTTGGCATTGTTGACCATCTTACTCTGGTTGTCTTTTCTTTTATCCAAATAGTTTTACTTGAGAACTTTAAATGAAGACTAAATCCTTAATTAATATTAATTGATAACTTAATTAAAAACTAGAGTTTAAATAGGCCACATTGCCTAGTCGTGTATGGTGCTCCATTTATGACATTTAAAAAAATGTTTTCACCGAGTATTCCTGTAACCAAATCCTCTATAGGTTTATCATGGACATAAAGAGGGTCATTAAACACAAAAAGCTACTCTGAATGCAGTGATATCACATATTTTAACTCTAGGGTGGCACACCTTGCCAAAAAACACAAAAGACTTACTGCTTGAATGCCACAGATGGGCCGAATGTGGGGCTTTGGCTCAAGGACTAGAAGATCAAAGGCTTCGCATTTGTTTTCATTTGGTGAACAAGTTGCATGAATGGGTGCAGTATGCTACTATGGATACGCTGATCCCCCCTTGCCAACAAAACAGACTCCCAACGGCCCGAGGGGGATAGTGTGGTCTGTATATAGGTCAAAGGCACGATCCATTTCCCTATCAAGATGGACACAGTCACCTCTGAAAGCCAAGCCTTCCAGGGATACGCTTGGATTAAATGAAGAATTGATTTTGGGCTTTGCTCTTCTTGTGGGACGCACAGAGATGAGGAGGAGAAGCAGCAGCAGTAGTAGAAGCGGCCTTGGCTGAAAAAGAAGATTACATTGATCTGTGTCCAACATCTTTCTTTAATGAGTAATTACTCTTGGACAAGGGCTAACGACAAAAGCCAGTTTAAATGAATATGCCCTTGCCTCAGCTAGCTTTCTTATCTCCTTGCCTTTCACAGCACTCAGAAGTATGCTGGCTGCTTTA
>JAODXP020000012.1:15423838-15441338 GCA_027497455.2 Sardinella longiceps | reverse complement strand
AGCAGTGTGTGTGTGTGTGTGTGTGTGCGCCCCTCTCAAGGGCCACTGCCATTGTAGTGCACAGGAGAGCCCTTTTACAGCCCCCACCCCTGGACACACACACACTTTTCCAATCCTTTAGACTGTAAAGCTTTTTTTTTTTTTTACGACAGCCTGCTTAAAAACATCCCTGACTGTAATAGATCTCATTGTTTTTGTTGTTTTGTCTTTGTTTGTTGTACCCTTTATTTGAAATGAATAAGAAATTGGATGGATTTCTTCTTTCATGCTTCATCAAAATCACATGGTCACATGATAAGATTTCTCTAAATGTATCTTATGTAAGCTTACTAAATAAATATATTTTAGTTAGTTAGTTAGTTAGTCTTTATTTGTCCGGAGACAGGAAATATGTTTTCACTGACCATATAAGCCTCACAAACATGAAATACATAAAATAAAATAAAATTTTGTATATTTGTATTGTATTTGTATTTACTGAGTAGGCCTATAAAATATATACACATTTTATGTAAATATACAGGTGCATCCACTGTTGACAGCACTCTATAGCAAGAGTGCACACTCTTGGAGGTGCTGCTAGGCGAGGTTAACTGTAAATAGAATTTAGCGCACACTCATATCTTCTTTTTTCTTAAGTTTATTTTGACCAACGTTTCGGCCATGGCCTTTGTCAAGGTTTCAATATCATATCATATTGAAACCTTGACAAAGGCCACGGCCGAAACGTTGGTCAAAAAGAAGATATGAGTGTGCGCTAAATTCTATTTACAGCACTCTATAGCAGCACTGAACTTGGCAACATCACTCTTGCAGACTTCACCAAGACAGTATTCCATGATCTTTGCTTCACCAGTCCTGGATGGAGTAATGGTAACTAATGCTACTGTTAAACGGAATAGTCTGCTTTTGGAACATTGCTGTGAGATGTTGGTAAATAGAACCTGCGATATTGTGACATAAACGGACCCGGGTGCACACACAAACATGTAGCCTAATGTGAATGTAGACTGAACGTGGTGCGGGACATGGGGAGTAACCAAACTCAGGTCTGGTCCAGTTAAAAAGACCCAGTGTGAATGAAACCTTCGGTAAGGCCTGTAAAAGGTAGCTATTGATACTTCTGTTAGCATAAGGTCTGCACAAAGTACAAATGCTACAGTTAGTGCGTGGGTTTTCAACGGGGGGACCGCGGACCCCTGGTGGTCCTTGACGGCATTGAAGGTGGTCCGAGACATGGGTTCTAGTGAAATAAGCACAGCTTTGAGCGCATGAATAATTTTACAACTGTGTTCTCATTTGTTATAAAATGTCCAATACCCCAAATGCATTGTAAGAGTGAACTTTGCATACTTTGTTGAATGTAGTTGTTGCTGGCTAAAATGTCTCTTTGTATGTAATTTGTTGCAATCTCTTTGTTTGTTTTAGTGTAAGGTCTGTAATTAACAACTAATGGTAATATTAAGCACTGGTAACTAAAGCTAGTGTTAAGAACCCCCTCTAATGCTACTGTTAGCGTTAGCCCTGCTCGGTCTGGGCTGAAATGAGAGGGTAATTAATCAGGTCTACTTAGCACCCAACTGGAGTGCATGGCAGTAATTTCTCTGACGATGTAAACACTAGCAGAGTGAAGTTTGTTGCTTGTAAATTAAGAGCATGCAAATGCTGGCCTCGTTCCATCTCCAGACTCAATAAACATTATGCTAATGGCCAGAAGGACTAGAAATAGCCACTCAGACGTAGCCTATCAAGGCCACCAGCTTTGCCATGCTAGCAACACACAAGCAACTCTTATGCAATGCTATGCTACCCTTCCACACTGTTGGATCTATCCAGACCATTGTAGAAAAAAAAAAAAAAAACTTTTTGAGGCCTAGGATTTTAAGGATTAGAAAACTGTATATAGGCCTAAAAATCACATCAGTGATCAAGACTTTTAGGATATGCATCACAAAGCTCTAATTCAAAGGGGTGATTAACATATGAAAGATTCAGAAATGTAAGCACCGCAAGGACAGGACAGGACAGCACACACACACACACACACTATCTAACTGCACAGGCTAGGTGTTTGCAGGCATATTCCTGGGAAGATTCTGATCATCTGAACCAGTTCAGCACTGAGAACCACACAGACTACCCTCCTCCCGCTCTCTCTGTCTTTTTCCCTCAGTCTCTCTTTTTTCCTCTCTCTCAGTCTGTCTTTCTCCCTCTCTCTCTTTCTCCTTCTCAGTCTTTCTCCCTCTCTTTCTATCTCACTCTCTTTCTTTCTCCTTCTCAGTCTCTTTTCCCCTCTCTTAGTCTTCCTCCCTATCTCTGTCTTTCTCCTTCTCAGTCTGTCTTTCTCCATCTTTCTCAGTCTATTTCTCCCTCTCTCTGTCTCTCTTTCTCCTTCTCAGTCTCCCTCTCTATCTCTCTGTGGCTGACTGCATGCTAGGTGCATCCGTTGCCATGGCACCAAACCCAGGCGCTGCTTCTTCTGACTGCGAGAGCTGAGCTGGGATTGGCAAACTCACACCACAGCCCCTCTCCACTCAACACACACACACACACGTCTGCAGATGGCATTCAGCTGGGCACGGACTGCCCCTCATATGCATTTGGGCATCTGTGTGTGTGTGTGTGTGCACATATGCATGCGTGTGCATGTATGTGTAAGAGATGTGTGCAGACAGCATTTAAAAATGCTGTACACTGACGAACGCTCCTCCCCATTCATGAATGATTTAAACAGTGAGGCAGCATTGCAAATGTCACGTCTCTGGGCAGTGCAAACACAGCACAAGCACACACACACACACACACACACACACAGTGGGCCAGGGGGGACTGACACAGGGCAGCCGGACCCAAACCAAAACCAGCCCAAGCACACACTGACCAAAGAGACGATGTCCGACTCCACAGTTCCAGGTTTCAAAAGTCTTTATTACAGCTGCTACAGTAGAAATGCATGTGAGCATGTCAGCGACAACATGGTTTGTTTCTATCAAGAGGAGAGATGAAGGGGCTGGAGTCCTTCAGGTTGGCCATGCATGGGAAGAGGGGTTTAAGCCACCGATATGAAACAGCCCTGTTAACATGAGCAAAAGGAACATGAACATGGTCTTGTGCGGACCGACCGACCGACCGACCGATCGAGCGACCGACTGCACAGGAGAAACATGACGCAGGGAGCAGCTGTGGGTTTGGCACATCTACAATAGTACTTTACACAATAGAAATAGTTTCTCTAGGTTATTAGGATCTATAAATATGACCTTTAACATTCCAGATGACCCTGACAAGCTTATAAATATGTGTGATGTAGAAAATAGAACCTGCTGCTGAAAAAAAGACATTGGGAGCTGATGGGTTTTTAAAACTGTCAAGCCACATCAAAATTCAGTACATTACAAAAGAAAAACAAAACAAAAAAACAGAACAGAACCCTTTGTTATCTGTTGCTACAAAACAGTTGCTCAGACTTAAAACACTGAAAAACATTATCCAAAGATTTAATAAATATCTCTTCTCTATGTGATCCTATACATCCATCTGTGGAAGGAAGAGTCCCGATTGCTATCAGAATCAGAGGTTGCCTCTCTCTGCCCACTGGTTCCCTGGATTTGTACACCAAACCACAGTTTGGGGACAACGTGCTGATTTGGTGTAGAAATGCATTGCATACACACTTAAACCTCAAAAAAGGTAACTATTGCACTCTCGCTCTCTCTCTTTCTCTCTCTAAAACCAAGGACACACTCCGTCGTCATTGCTTCAGATTCCATGTGAGAGAAAAATAAAACTGTGTGTGTGTGTGCTTCTGTGTGCATATACTGTGTGTGTGTGTGTGTGTGTGTGTGTGTGTGTGTGTGTGTGTGTGTAGATCTCCACCACGCTCTCATGCAGACTCCCCTGGTCTGCGGATCATCAGTGTGCTTTGATTGCTGCCGTGTGGGACGCAGGTCCGGCCAGCGGGTGGACAGACGGACAGACACAGGTCCGGCGTGCGGACCGACAGACAGACAGACGCGGTGGCGATGATGGCGAGATGTCGCAAGGTTACTCTGCTCAGTGCTTGCTGCCTTGGCGGGGAAAGGGTGCTTTTGTCTGACAATGTCTTTGGGTAGAAACCATCAATGCTAAATATACAAAACGAGTCTTTGGGTGCCGTGGTGGTGGTGGGGGGCTTTCTGCTCCTCTACACTCCTGTGCTGGACTTCTCTGTCGGCTTCTCCAACGCCCCTTCAGCATCCGTGTCATCTTCAATGACTGCAAATGAACAGAGGGAATGGATTAGTGAATGCTGTGCTCAGCCTTTGACATGGCATAAGACACTGCCCCGTTAGCATTGACTGATGGGCTGTCTTAAATGATTCCCATCCTGTTAACATTCAGGTAATTCTCCTTGCGTATCAGAAGATGCACTGAAGAAGCTGTTGGCAACGACAGACATGCACAGATCACAGGCTTGCGTGTACACACACACACACACACACACAGGGGTAGAGCAGAGAGGCTGAGAGAAAGAGGAGGGAGAGAGAAATGTATACATCTATAAGATACATATATATGTAAACGGAGATTTATACATGCATGAACAATCGCGCTTTGGTTTCACTACTGATTATGCCAATTATCTGGCGTCAATATGTATGGTTGTTCATCACATTATACACTGCTGCGTAAACTTCACATTGTAGCAAACCGATGAGACAAAACCTCTGAAGAAAACATAAATAATGGTTAATGTTAACATGGTTTGACGTGTTCATTGCGCACGTAAAAATAGCTAACGTTACACAGATAAAACGGCAATGAAAAACACCACCGCATTTAAACGGCATCCATTACGCACAATATGATTTCCTTTGTCGTTCATCTCTTATTCCATACACATCTCAATGTGCGACGATTCAACACCGAGGCAATGGGCGAATTATGTATTTCTTTCTTTCAATAATCATTTGACAATTACCTCTTTTGCTTCGCCCAATCTGTCCAAGCTTTGGTGGTCGCTTATTTTGTGAACCACTGAAGAAGTTGTTGGTATCTTGTAGGCGACAGGTGAAGGAAAGGTGGTCTTCGTCCCCTTCATTGCCATAAGCAGTCATTTTATCTTCGTTGTACGGTAGCACTTCCGACATATCTAGCTTAAACGTCTTAACTCAACCGACGCTTAAGCCAAATGAAGCAGCCTAAACAGAAATTATCCTCAATTCCGACGTGGAAAGACGGTAAATTTCCCACACTGGCGTCCACAAACCCGATGATATTTTGTCTACCTCTCCAGCACGTGTAGCCTAACAGCAAGTGGATGCGAATTTCCGAATTTCCCCTCTCCGCTCCACTGGCTTCGCATAGAAACAATATTCAAATTTTCCAGTGGTTTCCAAACGTGCAACTTGGGAAATTGGAAGGCATTCAATTGCGGAGGTATGCGCGCAGGTTTGGGCGGCTGGAACGTTGCACGGAAAATCTGAGAAAGAAATGCAAATTGGAGAGCGATGCAAAACACGGATCCCTACGAGACCCGATGGAGAAAGCGCGTCACTGTGGACGCCGGGATCTTCCTGATGCGGGCAAACAAATTACAAATGGCGAGACTACCTATCCATGAAAACTTAACATTAGCGCTGGCAGTGATCAGCCAGTTTCCCCTGCTGTTTAGATATTGAAGACGAGGAGGATATGGACGAACAAAGCCACGACATTGGGCAAATGCGCGTTATGCGTTATCAAACGTTTCCTTTTTTTTTTAACGATTTCGTCAGGCAAGAAAAACACTCAAACTGCAATTGAAGACTAATGTTAAGCTAACCGAAAACTAACGTTACAGAGGCATTTAGACGCATTCTTGGTTTTACTTTAGGCAGGTGTATGTCGTTTTACTATGTGGAGTCGCCCAGACAGGCTATAACCTGTTCTTTTCCAGGAATACCTGATCAGATCAACTGCAGTAAAGGAGTTGGGAATCGAGAGTAGGTCCTACTAGTAAAATGGCCCTTGAAGCCAAATTTGAACTCGCATGTTATAAGGGTTCTGTCATTACAATTGATCGATGAACGCAAATTATCACTAAAGACCAAAGTCAAGGACTTGACAGGCTGTCTGAAACACGGCTTCGAAAGTTACCATGAGTTAAAGAGAAGGGGAAAGGATAACTTTAATTGGCATGAATATTATTATAATATCTTGCTGGTGTGCTTTCGGTTTACATGTGGGATTGGATCTGAAGATGAAGAAACAAAGTCTGGGAGTTTAGTATTAGTGTCCTTTAGATATTTATTTCTTTAATAAAGATTTAATTCTCTTCCCTTCTCCCATGTACTCGCCCAAAAATGACCAGAATTTTAATGTGGGAAATTCCCATTTGGTGGTGTTTGGATATGCAGGCAGTCACCAGCAGGAGGCGATGTTTTTACATGTTATTCGGCTACTTCTTTTACAGTAATACAGCTGCAGTCTGGGTCTATGAAATGACTGACAGCTTCCTACAAAACACAATGGCACAGTTAGACTTTGAGGCTGCCTTTGTCATGTTTTGTGTCCCTTCCTGTATAGAAATGTCAAACACATGCAATGCACGTCGTATACATTCAGCTGAGATCCAACAAAGTTTCCATCAGGCTACAATATCGCTTTGTAAGATGTGAATCAAGTTTCATATTCTGAAAACAATACTGAAAAACATGACTTGGTACTCCTGTCCCTTTGGGAAAAAAACGACCAAGAGCCATTAAAAGAAAAGTGTTACTGTGACGTTGTCACACCATTTAGTAAACAGTAACACCCTAAACATTGCAATCAAATACCTTAAAGATGCCCGCTGGTGAGTAAGGTTAGCTTTTAGAGACAGTGAGAGCTCCCATTGTTGTCATGTTTGAAAGGTCGTCTGCTTTGAAAGCACATCTTTAGGGGGACTTGCACGGATTAAAAAGCGGTTATGAAACGCCGGGGTATAGAGGTATAGACTAGCCTAGGCAGGAGTTGGTTGGTGTGAATCTGTAGGCCGAATCAGGGCCGTCGCAACAGGACAGGCAAACTAGGCAATTGCCTGGGGCCCCAGACTGCAAGGGGCCCCCAAGATCGACTGTTTAATCATTTTAGTAGTTTAGTTGGTTAGTTTCAACAAAGATGAATGACTTTAAACTGGAGTTAGACAACTGTACAATACAAATAATAATTATATTGAAGATACTTGAAGAGTATAACTGTGGTTCATGTAGTTGTTTATGGGGGGTGAAGGGTCCCCATGTCATATTTGCTTGGGGCCCCCTAAAGTACCTTGAAACGGCCCTGGGCCGAGACCAGTGAATATAGTTCAGGGCAGGACTGTCACGCTGCTATCGGCTTACAGGTGGCATTGAGTAAAGAGTCTGAAACCAGAGACAGTCGGTACAAAGCCCAGTGGCAGGACACACCTCGTCCCAGTGGAGCCACTGAGGATGTGGGAGAGAGGCTCTGGGGAGACATAGAGGCATACATATGACAAAACAATAGAGAACTGAAGCACTGCATTGCAATGTCTGTGTGTGCACGTGTGTATGTGTGTGTGTGTGTTTGTTTGTTTGTGGTTGTGTATGTGTTTGTGTGTCCATGTTTGTGTTTGTAGTTTTGTGTGTCTGTTTGTGTTTGCATGTGTTATGGGGATGTGATTTTACCCATGCCAGTCTTGCTCCCATCTCTATTGTTTATTGTTTGATAGCAACTTTATAGATTTTATTCTTTAAACATTTTATACTTCATTTCTTTTTTAACATCAGTTTCCACTGATTCCGAAATCAGGGGATCTCGAAGGTAGTCATAATAGCCATCCAGGCATGGACTGGCCATAGGGCATACAGGGCAATGCCCGGTGGGCCGATGGCCATTTCTGGGCCGGGGCTGTCATTTACTCATAATTTTCATAAAGGATATTGGGCAACTTTAATTAAATCTCTCATATTCATGCAATATGTCCAACTTACAGTGTTATTTTAGCTAGACACAACATTACTATTATTGAATAAAATCATGGTGGGCCGCCAAGCCCAAAAATGCCTGGGCCATTTTTTGGCCATTGCCATCATCATATTCGGCAAATAGCTGAAGGAAATAAGCTGTGAAAATAAGCCCAGGCCTTGTTTCGAGCTCTGGGGGGCATTTCCAATAGAGGGTTGAGTGAGACACCTGGGTAATGTACAGTAGCTAGCAGAAGAGGCTAACCTGTTCATAAGTAGTCTGAGTAATACAGCTAACAGAAGGGGCAAACTAACTTACTAGTAGTCTGGGTAATGCAACAAGCAGAAGGAGCTCACCTGTTCATAAAGCAGCCTGCTGGCTTTGGTTAGTTTAAGAGAATGAGGAATCATGGCTCCTCTGTCTTAACCTTAACTAGGTTATCAAATGATTGCAGTTGGAAATCATAACAAAAGCTGTGTGGCGTTTACTGGAGAAAGACATCAAGCATTCACTTCAAAAATGATGTAGGCTAGGCTATGTTTCTTTGGACTACTCCCAAGTTAGTATGGCCCCACACCCTGTCCAGAGTTGTTGATGCTGTTGTTTTCTGACAAAAACATGAACTTAAAAACATAACCAAACACATAATTTCGCTTCCACATCAGCCATGTTCAACACACCCCGCTGACTGATAGTGTTCAGTGTTCGTTCATATCAGACAGATATGATCACTTCTACATGATTGACAGACAGACAGACAAACAAACAAAACAACTGACAAACCAGGCTGAATATTGACAATGTATTTGCACTCCAGTGCATGATATCTCAGACAGACATGAAAATGTACAATAAAGACAGAACAATGATCCTCCTCTCTGACTAACCAAGACAAGACTAGACAATATGACAGTTTAAAGCTGTATTCGGCAAGTCTTTTAAAGTCAAATTTCGTAGAAATGTCATGTTATTCTGGAAGACGTGCATGAAAAAGGCTATTTAGGAAGAAAAAGACGAATTGTCTAGCTCCATCTAAACCCTGTAATTGTCTTTGCAAAAGTCCAGCGCTCCCTGTAGCCTTCCACCAATCAGGTTCGGAGGAAGGTAGCTGCCTGTCGATCACAACTGTTAGCAAGCCGCTGACAACATGCTACAGCGAGGGAGGGGTTTGAGAGGCTGTTGAGGAGTAGAGACTGGGGGAGGGACCAGAGAGTTGTATGGTTTTAAAATCTTTTTGCCCAAGTCTCAGACTTGCCAAATACAGCTTTAATACTTTATACAGCGTGAAAAAGAGCTGTAGACCGTTCGGTCGACCCAGCGTCGGAACTTGGCAACGGATGTGTACACTCCGGGAAACTTGGCGTCGCCACAGCCGTTGCCCCAGGAGACTACGCCGTGGAGCCGCCCCTCACACACCAGCGGGCCCCCCGAATCGCCCTGGGAAACACAACATAACACACACACTTGGTGGTTGCCAGGGCAACACAGCAGCATGCAGGTTAGAGTAGGTGATGGAGAAGAATGTACTGTAAGTTTATTTGTTTATCACTCGGCTCTGACAAGTTGCTATTTTTAAAGTTGTTTATAAACAAACTTGATTTTTTAAGTGTATGGTTTTGGTTAAGGGACTGGATTCGAGTATGTTATTGTTACAATAAGTCATCCCACCCCCCAACAGTGGTGTGAAAATGTAAGTTTTAATTTTCTCTAAAGTATTGAAATGTGCCAGTGCTCTCGGGGCCAGTGTCTCCAGTGCTGAACCTCACATGCATCCCTGTCCCCAGAACACACACACACACACACACACACACACACACACACACACACAGGGCTGTTCCTCACAAGCGCCTCTACCCCGGTGTCGTACCTGGCTCACACACACACACACGCACACATACAGTACGGTACCTCACAGGCGTCCGTTCCCCCGGTGTCGTACCCGGCACACAGCATGCTGCTGGTGATGTTTCCGCTGAAGGACTCGGTGCTGTTGCAGCGGCGGGTGGAGATGAGGGGCAGGGTGGCGCTGTGCAGCGCGGGAGAAAGATGGCCGCCCTTGTGGATACTGAACCCCCATCCAGACACCTGGCACATGCGGCCCTCTAACACGCTCTCATCCTGACGCGCCAGAGGGACCAACGACACTGCTGTGTTTAGCACCGCAGGTTTGCCCAGCTGGGAAATACACACACACACACACACACACACACACACAGTAAACACACATGCGGCCCTCCAATACACCCTCATCCTGACGAGCCAGAGGAACTAGAGATACGGCTGTGTTCAACCCAGCTGTGGAACACACACATACATGTAAACACACACATACACATAAACATAGGCACAAACACACCCTAATCCTGACGGTCAGAGGAACTACAGACACAGACACATTCAGCACTGCAGGATTTTCCAGCTGGGGAATAGAAAACACACACATAAACACACACAAACACACACACACACACACACCCTATTCCTGACGGGACAGAGGAACCAGCAACACAGCCGTGTTCAGCACCGCAGGCTTGTCCAGCTGGGAATAGAGAACAAACACTTAAACAAACACACTTACACACACACAAAAACACACACACACACACACACACCCTCATCTTGACGGGCCAGAGGAACCAGAGACACAGCCGTATTTAGCACCGTAGGCTTGTCCAGCTGGACCATAGAAAGCACACACATGCACATAAACACAGACACATACTGTACACACACACACACACACACATACACATAAACACACGCATACAGTACATATAAACACACACAAACACATAAACTTAAACACAGACACACACACACACACATAGGTTTAAACACAGACACATACTGTACATACACTTACACATGCACACACACACACACAAATACACATAAATGCGGACATAGACACACACATGCATGCGGTGGTCAGGTAAATGCAAATGTAGGTAGACACACACACACACACACACACACTTGTGAGCTTTGTAACTACAGTAACAGGCGAGCTGGTTTGGTGGCGTTAGGTGTGTCTGTACCTTGATGAGCATGATGTCGGCGTGTTTGGTGTGCTGGTTGTAGGAGGGGTGTGGGATGAGGCGCTGCGGTTTGAAGTACTGTTCCGTCCCCTCCGCTGAGCCCAGGAAGTGCTCTCCGGCCACCACCAGCATGTTCTCCACGCTAACACACACACACACACACACACACACACACACACACACACACACACACACACACACACACACACACACACACACACACACGCAGTTAGCTCCAGACCATGGTCTGTAAAATGGGAGTATTACATCTCTCCTTTGGTCTTCTTTCAATTCATTCTCTGGTGAATCCTTCACAGTTTTCAAAGAGGAAGATACATCAGGATTGAATCACTTGAGTTGAAGTGATGAGTTAAAGTTGAGTTAAAGTTCTGTTTCAGAATTCTTCATGTCAAAGGCCATGTGCATATGTTATGACACTAAACTGAACTGAAAAATGTTTTCAGGACTCAGGGTTCAGTAAAATATTTTGGTTGTATTTTGCACACATATTGTGCCTGTGTTGTTAGGTAATGTTACTTGAGTTGGCATGTGTATGTTACACAAGCCCTGACAGTCCTCTTGATGATAACCCTCGGGTTTCTATTCTGGTGAGTCCGAGAGTGCTGTTCTGAGCCACACACACACACACACACACACACTGGCATGGACGGACACACAAAGGCCCCTTTAGGAGGGCTGAGAGAGGCTTTGCCTTGCGTGTGTGTGTGTGTGTGTGTGTGTGTGTGTGTGTCTGCCACGTTTGGGACACCTATCCTGACAGGGTGACACACTCCTCCCTGATAAACAAGCGCCGTGGTGACAAGTCAAGGTCGGCCAGGTCGTCTGTCTGTCACTCTAGGTCAGAACAGAGAAGCTCTCAGAAGGAAAGGGGAAAAACAGAACATTCTAAAAGCCTGCAGCATTCCTTAAGGGTTCTCTCAAAGCCAAAGGGTTCTAGAAGGCAAACACTGCTCACTTATGGGATTGTTTTGAAGATTAGGATGGACATTACATAAGGGATAACCGCCGGCGAGGTGTCCCGATATAAGAAAATAATGGACAAGGCGGAGGCCTCCGCCAAGTCCATTATTTTCTTATGTTGGGACACCTCGAAGGCCGCTATCCCGCTTATCACCCGGTTGCAAAGTATAGACAATAAGCAAGTGTTTAAAACATAAAAGAAACATGTGGCTCCATTTTGAAGGAAGTTATCCTGTTCGGTTGGGGTACTATTTTCATATGAAAGAAGATCCACAAGGCTGTATTCTAAAGAGCATCGATATGGAACGCTATTATTTACCTAACAATGCCTCAGGTGTCCTGTTATCAAGAATTATCGACACCCTGACAGCCCATCAGAAAACAGTATTCCATTCCACCGGGTGATAGACAACTATACACAACATCTAAAGTCCACCAGAGATACAGAGATGGAGGTTTAAGTATCTTTAATACTGCACTGAGATATCAAATTATTTGTTTTCTCTGCATGGGAGGAGACTGACCACACTGGACTACTGAATTCTCCTCTACAGTAATTACAGTACAGTATTGACTGTGGAAAAACACCCCATGTCGACCCAACCAATATTGCAGTGTGCGGCTATAAGGACCCACCCTATGTGTACTCACCTACCCTATGTTGCAGCGTGCTGCTATAAGGACCCACCCTATGTGTACTCACCTACCCTATGTTGCAGCGTGCTGCTATAAGGACCCACCCTATGTGTTCTCACCTACCCTATGTTGCAGTGTGCTGCTATAAGGACCCACCCTATGCGTACTCACCTACCCTGTTGCAGTGTGCAGCTATAAGGACCCACCCTATGTGTACTCACCTACCCTATGTTGCAGTGTGCGGCTATAAGGACCCACCCTATGTGTTCTCACCTACCCTATGTTGCAGCGTGCTGCTATAAGGACCCAACCTATGTGTACTCACCTACCCTATGTTGCAGCGTGCTGCTATAAGGACCCACCCTATGTGTTCTCACCTACCCTATGTTGCAGCGTGCTGCTATAAGGACCCACCCTATGTGTTCTCACCTACCCTATGTTGCAGCGTGCGGCATATAAGGACCCAACCTATGTGTACTCACCTACCCTATGTTGCAGTGTGTGGCTATAAGGACCCACCCTATGTGTACTCACCTACCCTATGTTGCAGTGTGCGGTTTTAAGGACCCACCCTATGTTGCAGTGTGTGGCAGTGAGACCCACCCTATGTGTACTCACCTACCCTATGTTGCAGTGTGTGGCTATAAGGACCCACCCTATGTGTACTCACCTACCCTATGTTGCAGCGTGCTGCTATAAGGACCCACCCTATGTGTTCTCACCTACCCTATGTTGCAGTGTGCTGCTATAAGGACCCACCCTATGTGTTCTCACCTACCCTATGTTGCAGTGTGCTGCTATAAGGACCCACCCTATGTGTACTCACCTACCCTATGTTGCAGCGTGCAGCTATAAGGACCCACCCTATGTTGCAGTGTGTTGCAGTGTGTGGCAGTGAGACCCACCCTATGTGTACTCACCTACCCTATGTTGCAGTGTGCGGCTGTAAGGACCCACCCTATGTGTACTCACCTACCCTATGTTGCAGTGTGCGGCTATAAGGACCCACCCTATGTGTACTCACCTACCCTATGTTGCAGTGTGCGGCTATAAGGACCCACCCTATGTTGTAGTGTGCGGCTATAAGGACCCTAAAGTGAGACCCACCCTATGTCACAGTGTGCGGCTATAAGGACCCTATGTTGAGACCCACCCGATGTTGCAGTGTGCGGCTATAACAATGGGCTATAAGGACCCTACTTTGAGATCCATCCTATGTTGCAGTGTGCGACAATAAGGACCCACCCTATGTTGCAGTGTGCGGCTATAAGGACCCTATGTTGAGACCCACCCTATGTTGCAGTGTGTGGCTATAAGGACCCACCCTATGTTGAGACCCACCCTATATTGCAGTGTGCGGCGGTGAGCACCCAGCGGGTGTGCACTAGGGAGCCTCCGCAGAAGTGCTGCCTCTTGGTGCTCTGCAGGGAGACGATGTACTTCACAGAGTTTGGAGATGGGGGGTGACCGCCGACGATCCGCACGGCACGGCCCTCCTGTACGACACCCTCACCTGTGTGGCTCTGGTGTCCTACAGTCTCACCTGTGCGGCCCCCCTGTCCGACAGTCTCACCTGTGGGGTGTAAAGAGATGATATGCAGTCATGCTATTTCCCAGACTAAGAGTGAAACGCAGCAAATAAAACAGTGAAAGCAGCCATGCCTGCAGTACTGAGCCCAAGTCAATAGAGTGACTGACACATGAATGAATGAATAAAATATGGCCATGGGGTTGTATTCATATTCTTCTTCACTAGCAAACAATGCTGCATGAATTAGACATGAGATCAATAAGCAGCAAAATCCAATTGTATCTAATGCTACTGTGTGTGTTCACCTGTCACCTTCCACAGGGGATCGGGGAGTATATATGTATGGATGTAAATGTCATTACTGTGCAAATTCTGTCTGTCTGCCATTTTGCTGAATAGGAGCAACCTCAGGTGATCTATTTCCCACAAACATTGCACTCCTCATACACACTGTATGCTACATAAGCAGATTACATTTGCAAACATAACATCACATAACCTCTATCAAATTGCAATTTAAATGTTATCATCAATTAAAAATAATAATAATAAAAAAACAATTAGATTTGGCTGATAATATTTATGAATAGAGTGACTCCTGTGTAATTCCTGGTGAGGTGTTAAGAATCAGACTGCTACATACACAGATTACATTTGCACACACACACACACACACACACACACACACACACACACACACACACACACACACACACACACACATATACAGTACAGTGTGTAAGTCAGACTTACCCATGAGCACCATCATCATCAGAACCATCATCACCATCAGCAGCGTCCAGCACACACACACACACACACACACACACACACACACACACACACACACACACACATATAGTGTGTAAGTCAGACTTACCCATGAGCACCACTATCACCATCAGCAGCATCCAGCACTGGCATCCTGAGTGAGCCATGGCACCGCCACTGGAGACGACCAGAGACGAGACAGGACGAGACGCTTACCTGAGAGTGATGCCCACCTGCACGGGCACAGGCCACTGCATGCCCAGCTCAGCCCCGCCCTCCCTCACACCTGCCTGGTACTGATGGACAGGAGGGCCTTCAACAGGTGATATCACCTGCGTCAGGTTACCCCCGACTGGCGACTGTGCCAGCACCTGCCATGACCGCTACACAAGGCAGAGACTAATACTTCTACACACACACACACACACACACACACACACACACACACACACACACACACACACACACACACACACATATATATATATACACACACGTATACATACTTTTACACACATGTGCACTCATTCACACACACACACACACACACATGCATACACACACACACACACACACACACACACACACACATACATATACACACACGTATACACACTTTTATACACATGTGCACTCATTCACACACACACACACACACACACACACACACACACACACACACACACACACACATTTTACTTCTTTATTTGTGTCCACAATTCAAAATAATGATACTCAAAGACACAAATTTTAACAGCTGCAATAGATGCACAAGAGTGAATTAGCTATATGACTGACATTGGTTAAAGCAGCACAAATTAAACACATATTATGGATATATACAGCATCTTCTTTTCCAGACATGGTAACTGCCTATTAAAGATGATATTGAGCAGTATTTAGCTAGCTGTTTTGCTTTTGATTTTGAAAAGCCAATTAACCTGAGCCCCCTTGTGACCAACCTATGCACATGGCCTAGGCTGCCAAATATGAACACAAGCAACTGACAATTATAACCAAGATTACTTATTTGCTGTACAAGAGGTTGGTATTTCACTGCCTTCTCTAGGAAGGTTTCCTCCAAAAAGGGATCAAAGCAACAGGCAACTTCCAGAATAAAAACAAAAAAACAATAATGGTAATATCAGGTCTGTTAGCTTGTACAGTATGAAATGCAGACATACCATGATTTAGTTGAAACATGTATGGTTTGACAACACGGTTTGTATAAACTGTCACTGTAGGCAAGAAGATAGATGATAATTGATGTAGCAAAATGTCCACAATCCTATCGTGCCTACTAATGTATAGATCTTTATAGAAAATACAGCCATTCAATACGTGTGACAGTGACTCAACAATTTGATCATGTTTGTGATTAATGCATAGTGGTGAGTGACAAGTGGGATACCAGATCGACAAGTTCAATTGGGTGGGTAAAACCTGGAGTCTACTCTTAACTGTAAATTTTTGGATGTTCTCGTCAATCGAGGCATTTTGGAAGATTGAGTGTGAAACTGAGTGGTCAGAAGAAGATAGGCAGGCTAATTTTCCTTGGATTTTAAGATCAGTCCAGTGTTTCCGGCGCTTACGATGTTTAACAGAGAGCAAGGAAGCGCGGCTGCATGCAGTTGTGAGTGTATAGTGCAAACCGTCCTCCAGAACAGTCGCGCATACTGTAATGTTTTTATCTTTCATAGTCTCTGATGGAACGGCACGCATGGCCTCCGCTCAGGGCCGGCCCAAGCCCAAAGGGGGCCCTAAGCAGAATTTCATTTGGGGGCCCCCTCACCGCCACCACAGCCTTCTTTTTTGGTGTTGGGGGGGGGGGGGGGTGTTGACCCTGCCTCTGACTCACTCTCAAGAGATATTGAGATGGATTAACTATTGCTTGTTCTCCCTATCAACGACAACATATTGCTTGTTTCATTAATTGTTTAAATTCACCCAGTGTTCTTGTCATCATCTGAATTTTACACCATTTTTTTGAAAATACTGAAAAATATTAGACAACAAAAGTTTAGGATGCTATGGTTTTATACAACACTCACAATACATTTTATGTGAACATTATTGCTGATATCACAGACATTGGTAGGCTACTCTATACAATAAGCAGCTTATGTTAACAGATATAGCCCTGATTCACTCACTATGTTTGCTATTTCAAGCATCAATAATAGGCCTAACCTATATCATCAGAGAAGAGTGATTCTTGCCATTCTTGACAATAAAGAGCTAGGTTTGAATTAAATGATTAGATAGTCCTACATTAAGATAGCTTGATACATCTCCTAAGACTGACTAGGATTTTGCCTATAGAAGAACTTCCTCATGTTCAATGTCTGTGCAGGCAGCAAATATTCATCAACCAAAAATAGGCTATCCTTAACCTAAGCCTATAGCCTACTTGAATGTTTAGAATGTTTAGTTTAGTACAACAAAAGAATAAGGTTTCAGCCAAAGCTACGTTGTGAGGTGGCAATTAACAGAGCTGACGTTATATTGCCTCCTCGGGAATCTGTTCCTTTCCTGCTCACAGGATTCATTTCACTTACTGACTTACTTTGTTCCAAATGCAAAACATGGAGTGTGGACTTTCAGCGGTATGCATTTT
>JAODXP020000012.1:15416338-15418838 GCA_027497455.2 Sardinella longiceps | reverse complement strand
TCTAAACTCTGAACTCTTTGCCCTAAGGCTTGGTCCCTCAATCCCTCAAGGTCTAAACCTGCATTCTGATTGGCTGGTTCAGGCCAGAGTCTTCCAGGCTTCAGATGGCATTGGGATTTACAAAGTTAGGGATGGCATTGGGATTGAGAGCGTTAGGGATGGCATTGGGATTTAGAGTTAGGGTTGGCACTGGAATTGAGAGAATGTGTGTGCCAGGGTTCAGGAGTGAGGGGTTAGTGATGGCATTGGGATTGAGAGAGTTAAGGATGTTGGGGTGACATTGGGATTTAGAGGGTTAGTGATGGCATTGGGATTTAAAGAGTGTGTGTGTCAGGGTTCAGGAGTGAGGGGTTAGGGATGGCTTTGGGATTTAGAGTGATAGGGATGGCATTGGGATTAAGAGAGAGAGAGAGAGTGTGTGTGTGTGTGTGTGTGTCAGGGTTCAGGAGTGAGGGGTTAGGGATGGCATTGGGATTAGGGATGGCATTGGGGTTTAGTGAGTGTGTGTCTGCTGCAAACATCTGAGATGTTGTTTCCCATGGTGCTAAATTTAGCGGAGGGTGTTTCCTGATCGTAAGGACATACAGTATCATCTCCCCGGCGCTTACATCACAACGTGTGTCGCGAGCCCGGCAGCACCGCAGATACCCGTGGAGCAGAAAGGCATTGTGGTCCTGATAACTGCCGCAGCAGCACCTCTCACTTTACCGAAGGGACACCCAATATCCTATTGAGCCTATTGGACACATTATGGTCAAGTCACCTGTCTCTGTGTGTGTGTGTGTGTGTGTGTGTGAGAGTGTGTGTGTCTGTGGAGCCGATCCTAGCTTGTCCTCCCCTGTGGCTCCTAAATGAGTGTGTGTGTGTGTGAGTGTGTGTGTGGCCCCTGAATGAGAGGCACATATCAAAGACGCAGCTATGAAATAGACGCCCAGGGGACTCCAGGCCTTTGTTGCATATTAGGTCAGGCCACGCTTGTGTTTCTCACGGGTAGAGCTGCTGTTTGTGTTGGAGAAACATGCGGACACACACACACACACACACACACACACACACACACACACACACACACACACACACACACACACACACAAAGGAGGAGGACCTGAGGAGGCTTTATAAATCACAGGTGGGTCTCTCCCACCGCCGAGCATGAGCTTAAGAGAGTGTGTGGGATTCCATGTCCAGTCGGATGTCCAGCCTCTGCCGTTCATAGTGAGTGTGTGTGTGATTGTGTGTGTGAGTCTCTCCTGCTGTTTGGTCCTGGGTGAGGACTTACTTCACGCTCCTGCTTCAAGGACACATGGACACAGTCACCTCAGGAGGGGGGAATTTGGGACCAACCTCTTCACACTGAAAAAAGAGATAATTTTGTGCAGCTTTTTAAAGGACTAGTGGATTATAATTTTTAAAGGACTAGTGGATTATAACTAGTGTAATGGATGCCAACGAGCATGGGCTAGCTGCCCGTGTGGAGAAATCCTTTCCCTCTCATATTTTTATAAAAGACACCTGGGAAATGTTCAGAGTAAAATCATCACTTGGCTGTTATTGCGAACAATGATGTCTCTAAGAGTATTGACTAGAGTCACTGTGTTGAGTGGCTTACAGAAGGCAGTGTGCAACAGGAAATACTGTAGATTTGAACACTCAAATATATTTGAGGTGTGTAGTTATGTAGATGCCAACCACACCTGGCATTCCATCTTAAATAAACTCTAAAAGAAATTAAACACTAAATATTTAAACTTTTGTGATTTTATTCCAGAACTCACTATTCCTGTCTTGAGCCCTGAGGACGAACAAGAGAAAAGGTTGTTACGGACGTTAATGCAACAGGTGGGTATGGCCTTAACAAAAAAAAAAAAAACAAAAACACACACAAACAAACAAAAAACACTAAAACAATGAGAACAGAATTTTTCTATCAAAACCGTTTTAAAACATCATTGGTAATTGACAGCGATGGCAATAATTAGGTTGTAATCTGTTCTATTTTGATGTGGCTGGCTAGCTGTGATTATTTGCTTGTGGATCAAAGCCATCATCACCGTAGAGGCAACCATGGGAGACTCATCTTCATCTTCATCCAGCCCAGTCCGACTCCTCTGGCTTCTCCTTCTCACCTGTCCAGGTAAACTAATAGGAACTAATGACCACAGCTCACCTGTCCAGGTAAACTAATAGGAACTAATGACCACAGCTCACCTGTCCATGTAAACTCAGGTAAACTTATGACCACAGCTCACCTGTCCAGGTAAACTAATGGGAACTAATGATCACAGCTCACCTGTCCAGGTAAACTAATGAGTACTAATGACCACAGCTCACCTGTCCAGGTAAACTAATAGGAACTAATGACCACAGCTCACCTGTCCAGGTAAACTAATGAGTACTAATGACCACAGCTCACCTG
This sequence comes from Sardinella longiceps, assembly GCA_027497455.2. Lineage (NCBI taxonomy): Eukaryota > Metazoa > Chordata > Actinopteri > Clupeiformes > Clupeidae > Sardinella > Sardinella longiceps. The sequence goes on along the minus strand of JAODXP020000012.1, from coordinate 15,416,422 downwards.
TCCAGGTAAACTAATAGGAACTAATGCCCACAGTTCTCCTGTCCAGGTGTACTCAGGTAAACTAATGGGAACTAATGACCACAG
>JAODXP020000012.1:15393838-15406338 GCA_027497455.2 Sardinella longiceps | reverse complement strand
GTGTGTGTGTGTGTGTCCAGGTGACAGAGATGTGATTGTTTGCTGTGCCCTCATGACACATTTGGTTCTTCGTAACTTCTTAAAAAAAATAGCTAGAGAGCCTCCACCATTCTCTTAGCAGTGCTATCCTTTGATTGGATAAGCAGTGTTATTCTTTGTGTGACTGGACTCTCTGCCCCTGTGTCTTTAACTAAGAAAATATTGATTGGATGATTGTCTTGTATTATTAGCTTTCATTCTAAAATACCTTCTGTACAGACAGCAGAATGCTGTGAACAGCCTGGTTTTTGATTTTTCAATTTACATCCACTTCCTGTCCTGTCCTGTAAATGAAATCCTTCTCAGGCCAGTGTTGTTCTGTATGCTGTTGTTAAGTAAGTCTTAACGGCCACTGAGGTGTCCAGATATACTGTAGGCGAATAATGGACAAGGTAGAAGTGTAGGGCATGTTTGATTAAGTGCACCTGTGTATTAGCTGCAGTTAGCTAAACATTACAAGGGATTCAAGGGGGTTTATTTCGTCCAGGGGCGCTGCTAGAAAATTTGGGCCCTATGACAAAAATGTTTTTTGGGGCCCCTCAAATATTGATTTTAATATTAAAATTTTCTTTGGGCCCCCCTGTCTTTGCTGGGCCCTTAGAATCATCCTTCCCCCCCCCCCTAGCGGCGCCCCTGATTTCGTCACATACATTGTAGGTCTAATATTAATGTAAAACATAGTGAAATTGCATAAATTAGTAAAAGAGAAAAGAAAGGATAGACTTGGCATCAGATGTTGAATCAGATATTGATCATGATTTCATGAATAAGCCAAATGATGATGAATGAATCATGTATTAGTGTGCATGAAGAAATCAAGTCAAAGGAGCCTATTAACTTCAGACACCAAATAAAGTAACAACATAATTTAGGGAATAAATTCAAAGTGTTGGAGAGAATATACAAAAGATGTTGTTTCCTCATCCTACTGTATGTGATACGTAGCCTACAGATGATCATGTCATGTCTTACATAACTTGCATCTTTATGGACCAATAACGCAAAGATAGCTATTTTAGCTCAGAGTTCATGTCCGAGTTTGTGTCTTGGTGGCAAAGTCAAAATATTATCATTTTTAGATTATGAGTGGATTACCTACTTTACATAAGTGGCCATGTTCAAGTGCGTTGACTTCTCTTATACTTTGCCTTTGAGGCACACACACACACACACACACACACACACACACACATACTTGAATCACGCGAGGTACCCACAGAAATGGGATGCTGCCATCACTGAACAAATTTGATCACTGTCTGACCGCTCAGGCCCTGACCATGAACTCTTTAGCAAACAGCGGCTATTAGATCATCATCTGAAATCAGAGCCAATCAAAAGACTTCATGTCCACAGCACTATTGTTACGTCATCTGAATTCAGAGCCAATCAAACGGTATCACTCGGTCTACAGAAGAGTATTCACTATAAAGTTGTAAAATGATCAGGTTGTTAAATTTTCAACCACCACACCTATCATATGTCCACATAAATATAGGCCTTCACACAGGCCACACAGATTAGATTGATTGATTATAAAATAAGACAAAGTTTATTGTCAACTACATTCGTCATGTACTGGAGCACATTCTGAGTGAGACATCTTTTCTGATATACTGTGCATATGGAGAATGTGCGGGGACATGGGACAGACCCTTGAGGAACACTATGGCAGCCTTGGCAGTTGCAGAAGCTGTTATTAATGCTGTTATTACTGCTTTATTAATACAGACACATTGGGGTTTCTCTACAGTTTCTGGACAGTCAGATCACACAGGTATCTCAGGAAAGGATGAGGCTGGACCATATTAAAACAGTAAAAAGAGCACAAATCCATAAAAGTACAGATAGTTGACTATTTTATTATGGGCGGTATTCTCCTTGGTGCTGAAGTCCAAAAAGTGCTTAGTGAAGGCTGAAACGCATGTACTGTAGCTAAGCACTTTTTTGGACTTCAGCACCTTGGAGAATATTGGCCTATATGACCAAATACTTTATCTAGGTGAACGTCCTCCATTGCTCAACTCTATTGGTAGGCAACTTCCATGGGCTTCATGAAACTCTTTGTCCAGTATCTCCTACATACATACCCAGGCCCAGTTCTAGCCTATGCCTAGAACCGGCCCTGTGCATACCCTTAATGTTAGAGCAAGGTTTTACAAGCTGTTTGTGTACTATTGAACCCAGGGGAACACCTAAATTACCAGCCTAATACAACTTGATCAACTGGGTGAAGACACGTCCCATTTAGACACATGTATACTCGATGGATTCAATTCGGTTGGCCCCATATTTACCAGATGATTTCCTTGAGTCAACCTGGTCCAGGACCTTGGTGGGAGTCGATTTACTGGAGAGAACGAGAACTGTCACTTCAGTTGTGTTGGTAAAATCAGAAGACATTGAAATAATTTGAAGGTCAGGCAGGGTCCTCACATTGAAATAAAACCAATGAAATAACTCAGGCATCTGGTGCATTGCCAATCCTCCTCAGTACTCTCAGTACAGTCTTTGTAAAGATGTGTGTAGATAAGTAACAGAGGACGTGTCAGTTGAGAAATCTGCCCTTTGTCTCCCCCTCTAGGCTGTAATGTGGAGAACGCCTGCTACAACCTGGGCATCTGCGCAGAGAGGAATGCCATCTCCAAAGCCGTCTCAGAGGGCTACAGGGACTTCAAAGCCATTGCCATCGCCAGGTAATTACCCGTCTCTCGCACAGCAGGCAGGCTGGACCTCCACGTAGACATCACAGAACAGTGCTATTACATCATTACACTCTTTTATGGGAAATTACACTAGGCCTACACTAACATTTAACATGGTTTGGAGATGATTTCACCAAAACTGAAAACAGCAATTTGATCTGATATATTGTAATACACACACACACACAGATGAAGGTTATTTCCACTTTATCAAAGCCCTCTATGGTAGCTCTTTATGACACACACACACACACACACACAGTTCAAGCCTATTCACATGTCCTCAAAGTCCTCTATGCTTGCTCCTGACACACACACACACACACTGTCCAAGTGTATGCCTATTCAGACCTCTCCAAAGCCCTCTATTGCAACTCCTATAACACATACGCACACACACACACATATTATATGATCAGTGTCAGTAAATGAGCATCATCTCTCTCTCTCTCTCTCTCTCTCTCTCCTACAGCGATCTGTCTGATCAGTTCATCTCCCCCTGTGGAGGCTGCCGGCAGTTCATGAGGGAGGTGAGTTCATAAAGGGCCTAGAATTAAAATAAAATAATGTATCTTAATTATTTAAATACATATCTTATAAACTATACATTTGTAAATTCACTTTCCTGAGTCAAGAGCCTGGAAGTACAGTAAATAAATATAATATTTAAATAATAAAATCTTATAAATTACATATTTTATATAATATGTGTGTTTGTGTGTAGTTTGGGGCCACCTGGGATGTCTACCTGTCCAAACCCGACGGCTCCTATGTGGAGATGACAGTGGACGAGCTTCTGCCCGGATCCTTTGGGCCTGAGGACCTCAAGATGAAGAAGGTGCACACCATTCCCAACGAGTTCTGATTCCGCTCTGACTTCAGCTCTTGGGCTGTGCCAAGATCACAGACTGAAAACACATCTGACAACTGGTGCTTTGATGTCAATAGGACAAAGCTGTTTTGCCTAAACAATAACATGTTTGTATATTCGTGTGATCAGCCATTGTCTTTAATGTAATTATGCCTGTGTGTATATATATTTAGGATAATAATATGTATGTGTATTGCTAGAGAATATTTGTATGACTATTTAAGACTGATTGTATATGGAAATAAACCCACTGAGGTGGCATCTCTCTGTTGTTGAAGTTCTTCATGAATCGTGTTAATGTGGAGGATGGCATGCGGCATGACACCGCGAGGAATAACACAATAGACTCCATATGAGCATGTAAACATATTGTGTATAAATTTTATTTTCCATTTTAGGGAGCACATGGTAAACATAAATTAAATATAGCGCTGTACACAGTGTTCTATGTCAACATAAATAACAGCTACAGTATAAGTTTCTTTATTATTTATTATTTCTTTTCCTTGATTAGTTATACATTTCTTTGCTAGCTAGCAGGGTTGATCTCTGTGTGGCCAAACCCCTCTGGCCTACAGTAACGGCTTGTTGAAGAGTGAAGAAGAAGCGGACAGAAACCAGACATCCTGAAAGACTCGGTGTGGAGTTCACACATCAGGCAAGCAGAGAGAGGGGGTGGGGGGGAGCAGAGAGACTTGCCACAGACAGAGTTTTAGTCTGTTTGAGTGAGGAGGAAAGGTCTGTATAAGAGGGGGCTTGTAAAAGGCAGAGTTTGGGTCAAGCTGAAGAGGGGGGTCTGGCGGGGGGGGGGGGGGACTTGTAAAAGGCTGAGTTGGAGTCAAGCTGAGGAGGTGAGGTCTGTATCAGAGAGGGCAAAAGGCAAAAGAGATACATGCATAGGCAAGGCAATAGTGTTTGTATGAAAGAAAAACAAGAAAACAAGAAGAAGTCAGTAGCTTGGCAAACCGTTTCATGCTTAAGAAAGTCCTAGTGGAGACCTGATGGCATATTGGAGGAGTTCCAAATGGACGGTGGAGCAGGGCGGAAGGGTGGGGGGAGACTAACATTAAGCACTGTAGTCTACAACTGTTTCTCAAAGTTGACGAAGCATGCTCGGAAGGCTACTTTTTTGAGCATTCCACATCATTATCTGTCGCCAAGTACTGTTCCAATGTCAAGCAGCGTTCTAAATTCTACCGAGGACAGAGGCCTTTGTTCATAGATTTTTCAAGGATGCACTGATGGAACCTCGTTTTTGAAGTGTACAACTTCCAGGGCGAGTGTACAACCTAGGAAGCATGCTTGACTTTGAGAAACACTCTACGACTGTTTCTCAAAGTTGAGAATGCTTCCTTGTAGTACACTAGCAAAGATGAGGTTCCATCAGTGCATCCTTGAAAAATCTATGAGCAAAGGACTCTGTCGTCAATAGAATTTAGTTTAGAAGTATCCTTGACACTGAAACAGTACTTGGCGATAGACAATAACGTGGAATAGTCGGAAAAGCAGCGTTCCAAGCATGCTTCCTCAACTTTGAGAAACACTCTACATTTGAAGTTCAAGCAGCAGATTTCTTTTCTGGGGGGGTGGGGAGGTGGGGACACAACCCAGGTGCTCTAGAGAGGGAAGGGGAGCATCAGTACCTGCACTAAAAGTGTTACCGTGACAACAGAACAGATTGCGGCGGGCGCCTCACACACAGTGGCCACCGCTGTACAGTAGATCAGTGCAATTCCAGCCAGGCTTGTGTTCATCAGTGTACTCACTCAGCCAGTCTGTCAGAAATATCAGTCCTTCGCTTGTACTAAAGAAGCTTTAAAAAAAAACACACACACATATACACACACACACACACACACAGAATCACACACAAACACACACAGAATCATACACACACACACACACACACACACACACACACACACACACACACACAAACACACACACACTCTACTGGCTTTTGGGGTTGTGACCCAGAGCACAGGGGTGTTTCTGTGTGACAGAGCTCAGTCAGTCAATCTCCCTCTGGTGCGTGACGCTAGCATTAGCAACTGTGCTAACATTAGCATGCCTACAAATTCCATCATTAGCATTAGCAACAGTGCTAATGTTAGCATGCCCATAGACATTAACATTAGCTTCAGTGCTAACGTTAACATGCTCATAGACTCCAACGTTAGCATTAGCATCAGTGCTAATGTTAGCATGTCCATAGACTCTGGCTTTAGCATTAGCATCGGTGCTAATGTTAGCATGTCCATGGACTCTGGCTTTAGCATTAGCATCGGTGCTAATGTTAGCATTAACGCTAGCATTACTACTTCTTATCGGGGGTGATCTTGTCCAGGCCGGGCCAGGAGAGGATGTAGTGTCGGGGCAGGGTGCCCTCCAGCAGCCTCTCCATCCACAGGTTGAGGCGGTCCAGCTTGTGGTGGATCTGCAGTGTGGTGGGCCTCTGGCGCCCTCTGGTGCTCGAGCTAGAGCGGGACCGGGAGCGGGAGGAGCGCTGGCTGGAGCTAGAGCGGGAACGCGAGCTGTTCGCCGATGCAGACGCCGACGCACCGCTGACTCCTCCGGCCGCGGACGCATCCTCATCGGACGAGCGACTCTGCTCGCCCTCCTCCCCCGTGAAGACGGGTCGGAACAGGCAGAAGTATTTCTTGTGGCCGTTCAGTGCCAGCACGAAACCCGTGTAGTCGGCCTTGGAGGCGGTGCCTGAACCGTCATCCTCGTCCTCATCGGGTCGGTCGGCCGCCACGGCGTCTGGGGCTGACTCCAACAGAGAGTCCATCCACTGGTGATGCTTGTCCACGTTCAGGAACGAGTAATGAAGACACGGACTCCTACACACACACACACACACACAGGATGAGGGTTGCGCTCAGGTGCAGTTTAATAATAACAGAATGGAATAAAAACAAAATAAAAACAAAAATGTTAGTCTTCTTCAAAGTTAGCCAGAAGTCTACTGCAAATCATGTTTGTGAATCTAATCCATTCATGACAGTCTGATCTTGCTGCATCCACAATTTGCATTCAAATTTGTTAGGGTTAATCGCAGCCCCAGATGTCTAAGCCATCGGCGTGTCCTCACCTTGTGAAGGTGGATTAGACCTTCTTTCATCCAGCCACTGTTTTTAAAGCTTTAAGCGTTCACCTAAGCCATCTGCCCCTCACACATCCAGTAGACCTTCTTTCCCCCTAGCCTGACATAGCCCGCCCATAATACGAATGTTCATCTGTATCCATGGTTTGGGGACGGTCTTCTGGGGCGGGGTTACATCGGTAGAGAGACTACCGGCCAATAAGCGAAGCTGATTAGACGAGCTGTCCAATCGTTTCAAACCAGAACTGAATGCCCTCCCCCACGCCCTATAATCGCGTCAGGTTAAAGAACATCCAGACCATGAATACGGATGAACAGCAGTATTATGGTCGGGCTATGTCAGGCTACTTTCCCCCCAGCCACTGTTTTTAAAAGCTTTAAGCATTCATCTAAGCCATCTGCCTCACACACCACACACGTTTCGGTCACCGAAACTCATAGAACCGGTTCTATGGTTCTATGGTTACCCTCATTTTAACCCAGTTCCTCTAACCCTGAGAAGGTGTAGACCTCCTTTCTCCCACCACTGTATTAGGAGCTTTAAAAAGGTTTAAAAACTGTTTATATAGGTTTAGAAAGGTCCTCTTACCCTGAGAAGGAGTACACAGTATTACAACCTGCTTTAAAAAGCTTTAAGAATGTTTACTAAAGGGGGCGCTGTGGCTGAGTCGGCTAGAGCCTCATACCATTACTCCGGGGACCCAGGTTCAAGTCCGACCAAGGTCTTTTCCCAATCCTACCCCATCCCTCTCTCCCACTTGTTTCCCGTCCACTTCTACTACCCAATCCGATTAAAGGCAAAAAGAAAAAAAAGTTTAAATGGGTCCTCTTACCCTGAGAAGGAGTAGACCTCCTTGGCAAACTTCTTGAGCAGGACCTGTTTGGAGGCGTCGGTGAGCACCAGAACCACATTAATGTGTCCCGGTTTGAGCTTGACCAGGTTGCTGGTGTACGTGATGTCCGTCAGCTCTGTCACCTCCACAAAGTTCTTCTTCGGCGCTCGGCTGCAGAGGGGATGAGGAGGGGTTAGAGCATCTGCACTACACTCAGGAGACTTTAAGGCACACGGCTGCCTTTCCAGTTTTTTAGAGGTCTTAAATTTGCACTGTATTCCGAAATAATCCGTCGAGGTAGCACTTCAGAACATCTCCCTGTTTCAGCGTCTCACTCAGCTTGACTGAAACACCTGATGTAGTTTGTGTCGTCGCGGGCTCTGACGTCACGCACAGCTAGCACGCGCTTAGCTGCGGTCAGCTGACTTGGTGCTCTCACACGTAACCACCTTCACCAATTTTTTTTCTTTTTTCTTTTTTCTTCCGTAGTGAAATTAAAACAAATTGACTTCACACCTCCCACTCAACCTTCACGGTAGACATAGTGTGGAGGTTGCTACTTCAAAGTCAATCCAAGTGACACTTCCTCAGAGGTCCTCCTGTTCTTCAACAGGCAATAGAATGATCAGCCGCCGGACATCCCTGCGAAGGACTGTTGTTCTGATCTCTTCCCTTTGTCCAGGAACCCTTGACTTCCTTGCATCTGCAGCCCTCACTACTGGAACACAGTAGCTTGGTACGACTCTCACATTCACATCCCGCACAATACCTTTACTGTCCGGGTTGGTGCTGACAACTCTGCCCAGCTTGAACTGGCCCCTCATTGCGTTTTGGTCACACAGCCAGACGATGTCCCCGACAGCCACATTTCTCTCCGTCGTGTGCCACTTGCTCCTTACAAAGAGATTGGGACCGGCCAGCTGGCTCCAGCTCTTCCAGAATTTGTTGACTTCTGATTGCATTACTTGAAGCCTCTTATAAGGATAGCTGGCAAAATCAAAGGCCTTGACATCACCACTCTGAGTGGCTCTTCCAAGCAAGAGAGAATTGGGTGTTACATACTGAATACAGTCCTCTTTGCTCTGCATCCTGGCATCAATTGGCCGTTCGTTCGCCAGATTGGCTGCCAAATACAAAGCTGTGTGAAACTCACTGCAACTCATTGTGGACTCTTTCCCCAGACTCTGAAGTGCCTTCTTCACAATCCGCACAGCGGCTTCTGCGGCACCGTTTCTGTGTGGAGAGTCAGCTGGATGGATCTTCCACTCCCAGGTACTCCCATTCCTTGCAGCGGCTTCCTCCAAGGCAACTTTGTTCTGACTGGCCAGGAAGCTGTACAAATCTTCCAGAACTGGCTTGGCACCGATGAAATTTGTACCTGGATCAGACCAAAGTTTTCTTGGGTAACCCCGGATTGCTGTAAACCTTTGATAGGCCATAAGAAATGCCTCTGTGGACACTGCAATGGCTAGTTCAGTGTGGATGGCCCTGCTGGCCATACAACAGAAGACCACACCCCACACTTTCATTGTGACTCTTCTCTTGACGTCATCCTTGACCTGATATGGTCCAAAGAGGTCCACGGTGGTAAACTCAAAAGGCAAAGCAGGCTCAGTTCTCTCAGGTGGCAGGTCAGCCATGACTTGTTGGCACCTTTTTGCCTTCGCCTTCTTACAGAGCAAACAAGCGTCAACAACTTTCTGTGCAACTCTTCTTCCTCTGATGACCCAGGCCTTCTTTCTCATCTTCAGTAGTGTCCCAGCCACTCCGTCATGACCCTCACCATGAGACTCTCGGGCTAACAGGATGGACACCCACAAGTCACCAGGCAAGAGAGGGACAGCACTGTGGTCTTCCTTGAAACTCTGCACTCTTCCCCCGCAGACGAGGAGTCCAGTGCCCTGTTCCTTGTAGACAACAAGCCTGTCTGTGGTGGTGCTAGGAAATTTGGCGCCCTCTTGTGCTGCAAGGAACAGGTCACGCAGTGCGTCTTTCCTCTCCCTGACAGAGATGATGCCACTTGAGGGGACCGCCTCCCACTTTAGTCTGCTGAGAGTTCGGCTTGGTCCGAGAAACCGTTTTGCTGCCCTCCAGACCCAGGCGATAGCCTTCACAAGCTTGGATAGATCACTAAATCTTTCAGCATCAACAAGGCTCTGGATTTCAGAACATGCTGGCCTCTGTCCAGCCTGAGACTGAGACTGGTCCCGGTCCGGAGATGGTACTTGCCTTAAAGTCTGGGACCTTGTTAATGCTGCCACGAAAGCTTTCTTCTGCAGTTTGTTGATGTTTTCTCTTGCAGCAGATGCAATTTCCTTTGCGGATTTGATTGGCCACTCACTCACAGCAAGCCTCAAGAATTTGGGACCGTTCTGCCACTCTGAGTCTTCGTCCAGGTCTTTAGGGCCTCCGCCTCTCGTGATCAGATCTGCGATGTTTTGCGGCCCGGGGACCCACCACCAGTCCTGGATTTGAGAGTTGCTTTGGATTTCACCGATCCGATTTGCAAAGAATGTTTGATAGCCGTAACTCTCTCTCTGGATAGCACCGAGGACGGTCTGGCTGTCGACGAAGTGGAACCATTTCTCAACCTTGATTCTGCAATGGGTTTGGAAGTACCTTTTCAGGCGGGAAGCAAACACCGCCCCACAGACTTCGGCCTTCACCGCATCACCCTTCTGATCCAAGGGGGTCAGTTTGGCTTTGGACTCTACCAACCTGGCAATCGGGCCTTGGCTGGTACTCCATCTCAGATACATCACTGCCCCATAGGCGTGCTCACTTCCATCTGAGAACGTGACTGCATATGGCTCCCCGTCATGGCACATGGGGGTCAGAGCTCTAGGGAATTTGACTCTGCCGAGCTGAACATATTCTCTGAACAGCTCAATTGCATCTTCCCTCAGACCATCAGAGAGTGCTGTGTCCCATGTGTCCTTGGCGGGGGAGCTTTGGCTTTTGGCTTCCTGGAATGCTCTGCGTACTAGGATTGCCCCTTTCTGCTTTGCAGGAGTCACCAGGCCAGCAGGATCGAACAGTCCAGCCACTTGACTGAGCAACTCCCTTCTTGTTAGTGGATTTGGAGTTTGAAGCCTTACTTCCTCTTCCAGGAGATTCTGGCCAAGCCGCATCTTCCTCTTCCTTTTTGAGAAGTTGACTGAAGTCATAGCATGAAGTTTGTCTTCCTCCACAATGTAGCCCAGACCAAGCGCTTTGTTGTCATCGTCACCCATCTGATTGGGAAGGACCATTGTTCCAGCTTCAGCTCCTGTTTGCTCCCCTGGCTCATCCTGAGGCTCCTGCCTCCCACTTTGGCCTGAGAACACCCACGGCTTCAGCTGAAATCCTCCAGCGGTGAGGATGCATTCCACATTGGCAGCAGTGGCTTTTAGGAGGGAAAGGTCATTACTTGAGGTCAGGAGGTCATCGACATAGCTGTCTTCTTGTAGTATCCTTCGCTCGTCCTCCAGATGAATGAACTGAGGGAGATTGGAAGTTTCCCGCATAGCAAGCTGTGCAATGCATCCCGCTGGCTTGTCCCCAATGTTCACCCTTGTGATGGCAAACTCTCCTAGCTCCTCATCTTCAGAGTCTCGCCACAGGAACCTGTGTAAGTGCACTTCACGGTCTTCAAGCCAGACAGAATTATACATTTTCTTTATGTCGCCCAAAGCAGCAAAGACTCCGCTTCGAAATCTCAAAAGGACGGCACGAATTGGATTTAAGACATCTGGGCCCTTCATTAGCATGTCATTCAAACTCACACCCCTGTACTTTTGGCTGCTATTCCAGACAAGCCTCACCGGGGTTGTGATAGAGTGAGGATTTGGTGCTATGAGGTGACTCACATACCACACTGGCCCAGTCCAACCGGAGAGGATGTCTTGGGACAGCTTGATTGCAGCTCCACGTGAGACCATGTCATGCACTTGGGAAGCATAGGCAACTTTCCACTTGGGCTCCTTGCCAAGGTAGCGTTCTGTCCTAAGGAACGTAGCCTCAACAGCTCCTCTGTTGTTTGGGAGTGAAACTGGGTCTTCGAGCCAGGGATATTTGGCATGCCAGTGTGGATCTTTGCTGTGGCAGTCACCTGTGCTGTAAGTGAGTCCCCCTCTCACTACTTCCAGTTCCCGCTCTTCTGCCAGAGTCATCTCTTTGCCTCCTGGTTGGCAATTTCCACAACGGCACCCCCCGCATCTTGGCTCGCAAGCAGCACCAAGACTATCCCATTTCCACCACTCCAGAAAATCTTGACAGGTGGTCAAAGTGGTGGATTCCTGAATGTTGCAATGGGGCTGAACGATTGATGGTTGGTTGGGGAGTTTGGCTGTAAGTTCTTCATACTTGGTGGCAGCTGTCCTCATGGACCTGGCAAAGTGTGTGCTTGATGTATGAGCCGACATGGCGACGTCTTCAAACAGGTCTGGATGGGTACCTCCCACCGTCTTCCCCAATGGCCCGTCCCAGAGCACAAGGTCCCCGACAACCCTGATTCGCTGTGGCGCCAGCTTGCCTTCTCTATGGCTTATCAGGAGATCAACTTCTTTTGGCCTTGTGAGCTCTTCAATGGACAGGTCAGGAAAGAACTTTTGTAGTTGGTGCGCTGTCACCCCCTTGTGGACATCGGCTATGCTGTTCAGTCCGTAACAGACCAACTGGTGGGACTGCAGGCTTCCTTTTGAGGTCTTCACTCTGATTTTTAGCAAGTATCTCCTAGTTTCCACATTGATCTTCATTCCCCCGACGCCGTGGACAACTAGGGTAATCTCCTCGCTCCTCAGGTTCAGTTTGCCTGCAGCCTTATGAGTGATATAATTCGTATCCGATGCCAAGTCAATCAGAGTGCCAATCTTCTGTCCGGCATTGGCGGTCACTTGAAGAAGCATCATTATGACTGGTAGCTCTTGCAGGCCGTGTTGCCCGAGAAGGTTGGATGGCGTTGTCAC
>JAODXP020000012.1:15384233-15389286 GCA_027497455.2 Sardinella longiceps | reverse complement strand
AAACGACACTGTTTTTTAAAAGGAGAGTGAACACCGATCTCTCACTTCCGTCCATCTGCATTCCACGTGTTGATGTTTGTGTCACGTGACAAATGACGCAAGTGACACGGTGAAATCTTATCCCATGTGGAAAAGCTGTTCAGATCGCAGCATATCCGATATGAATCGCAATTGACACCACATGGGTATGTAGGGAAGCGTAACAGATTCAGGAAAAAATCGGAATTCATGTGGTTTTCTGCTGTTCAGACCACCCAAAATCAATTCTAGATACAATCTGGATATGAAAAAATGGGATTTGGGATGCCAATCTGAACTAGGCCTTAGGGATCATTCAGATGTAGCAGCAGTCCGGCTCGGCGTTAAGGAAGCAGCTCGGCGTTAACAACCAGACACTGTTGGGCAATTTTTGACGGTCTGTTCTGATAGCACCCGTAGGAAGAGCTGGAGGAGATGGGGTGTGAAGGTCCAGAGACTCACTTCCGTCCATCTGCATTTCACGTGTTAAATTATTGTGTTCCGTGGCAAATGATGAAAATGACATGGTGAGATCCTATCCATGTGGTTAAACTGTTCAGATCGCAGCGAATCACAATTGACACCAGGTATGTGGGGTGTATCAGATTCAGAAAAAAATCGGAATTCGGTTTTCTGCTGTTCAGACCACCCTAAATCAATTCTAGATACAATCTGGATATGCAAAAAGTTGGATTTGGGATGCCAATCTGAACGAGGCCAAAGTGTTCAGCCCACCTCCGTTTCACTTGAATTAACGATGATGCTACGGTTCTTGCATCTTGAACTCTGCCCTCTTGTTTCACACAGCTAAGTGTTGTTGATGTGTAGTTCTCGACCTAAACCAAATAAAGAAACGCCAGCCAATGCTATGAGGGCATAAAGGGGCTTTCACATGACCAACGTTGAAAAGCTCAGCTCGCTTAACACGACGCTTGATTCAAAATGTTAATTCTGCATTTGACTAATAACGAAGGCTAGGTGAGCTGTAACATTGATGAAATAGCCTGCTGGTTTATTCATGCTAAACACTACTTCAATGCTGAAAGGTCAGCGTCGAAAGGGTCGAAGTTCAACCGTGTTGAACTTTGAGCGCCGTGTTAAAAATGCCGACGCCGCCACAACGCGACGCCAGGGGACGCCAAGACCGAAGCGGCAGCTTTTGATGCTTCTTCATAGAGAAATCGTTGCCCAACGCGCGTACACAAGCGGTTTGAAGCTGTTCATGTGTAGGCACCTTAAAGGTATAATCCGGCGTGAATCAACACCTAGCCCTGCTGTTTTATACTGCTAAGCGCTACTGAAAGCCACCTCAATGATAACATTTTGTGCATCGTAGACCAAGTTTGCGAAGCGGCAGCTAACACTAAGTGAATGAGGCATGTCAAAAACGAAACCTGATCGATTTGCTTTCGTTTTGAAATGCCCCATTCTGTTAACATTAGCTGCCTCGCATTCAGTCTGCCTTGCATGAAATCCAGTGATTGAGGTGGCTAACAATAGCGCTTGGCACTACAAAACAGTAGGAGAACGCGTTGATTCACGCCGGCTTTCTCCTTTAAGAGTTTCGTTTCCATTAGCCCGTATGTGTTGCCATAAGCTGCAAGTTGCAGTAACTGTTTTTACCAAATGTTGCCATACTGATGGACTCATAGAACAGGGATATGGACAATAATCTCAGAAAACAGGGATAGGGGCCGATAGACTCATTGAACTTGGATAAAGGAGTTGTCCATATCATTAGCAGCTTTGTTCATTTGCGACTTTGTTGGATCCCTTGAGTAGAATGCCCAATATAGCAAGTAGTATATCAAACTCTACTCTGTAACCTAGAGTAGCACAACACCTGTGCTCACTTTTTAAAAACTGTTTAATATGGATTCCCGAAATAAAAACCTGTGTTGCCTGTGGTTCAGATTAGACTTTTCCAATTGACCTATGGCTAAGCCACGCCCCCTCCCCTCACTCGGACAAACAATCGGACATTCAGTGACGGGCGCTATTTCAAGTGTTACAGTCAAAGAGATTTCTCAGGAGGTAATTGATGGCTTTTGGAGACAGAAAGATAAGATATCATCTCGAAGTCATCAAAAGGCCCTTAGCTATGCACTAGAGGATTATGTTAATAATTTTGTCTTTTAGCAAGTCGATGAAAAGCTTAAGTTACACGCAACAATGTAAGGGTCCCAGTGTAAAAATGATAAACCTTATCTCGTTGCCATCGCCATTTCGGACAAGATAGACGTTAATGTTAGTTTAACAAGAGCCCTTTGGACAACCACTGTACAAAAACTAGAGTATAAGAGACCAATAAACTCCCATCAAACAAAGCTACATGATGAACAACGCAGCTAGGACATAAAGTTGGGCAGAGACGTTGACTAGCGTTAGCTAACTTTCGCTAACGTTAACATTAGTTAACGTTGATGTTGATGTTGTGGTTAACGTTAGGGACGTTAAAATAACTTTCTGTTTCTTTCCAGCAAAGTGACAACATGTTGGCTCAAATACAATGTTGACTTGCCTTAGAACAGATGTAGACATCCTTGTTAATTTTGTCCACGTTCAGTTAATGTTGTGGTCTGTCTGCTGCATAACTTTATCCAAAGCAGACACTTATCTCGGTTTAGATGAGGCTTGGGAAAAGGCAAAAATACACCCCTGTCGCCCAGCCTCTCAGGATACCTTGTGTCTGAGTTGCTTGTACCCCCTGCACACCGTTTGACCATTTAAAACTTGAAATACGGTGAAAAAACATATAAAAACGAACAAAAACTGGCGAACTGCAATGTATTTCAATGGACGTGCAAGCAGAGAATGTCCGAGTGCATTGGGAGCTATGCGCACTGTGATTGGCTCATCGCGTTCGGGGGCGTGGTTTAGCCATTGGTCAATTAGACATTCCATTCAAAATAGGTTTAAGTCATCAAATTTTGTCTTCTGATAGAATCAAGGGACTAAACTCCTCTTCTAATATCACTGTTTTCCTTTTGATGTGTATCTGTGTTAGCTTGTGTGTGAACGGAAGTAAGTCTCTCTTCTCTGTTCATGTTCATAGTATGAAGAAATGGAGTGCTAGGAAGGAACAGATGAAGGGCTGACAGAAAGAGGAGAGTGTGTGTGCGAGTGTGTGTGTGAGTGTGAGTCAGTGAGTGAGTGTGAGAAGTCTGAGAATTGTGCAGAGATGAAAAGAAAAAGGTTGTTCCACCTGGCGTGCTGAACCGTACCTTGCCATCAATGAACAAACCTGTTCCCATGGCAACACCAGCCAAAACACTCTTCAGGTGCAAGATGTGGACATGGGCTAAGAGGGGAGACGGAGGGAGGAGTGTGTGTGTGTGTGTGTGTGAATATGTGTGTGTGTGTGTGTGTGTGTGTTGAGGGAGCAAATTGGAAACTCTACTTCTCGGCCTGCCAGTGAGGAGAAGAGCATGTTCGTAACACACACACACACACACACACACACACACACACACACACACACACACACACACACACACTCTCTCTTATTTGGTGTTCATTTAGCAGAGAGGAAATGAATGGCTAAAGACAGTATAACAGGGAGGAAAGTGAAGGAGGGTGAAATCAGGAGAGAAAGGGATTTGAAATAGTTTGTTTTTTGTTTGTAACCTCTGCCATGAGGTTATGTTTTTGCTGGTGTCTGTATGGTTATGTGTGTGTGTGTGTGTGTGTGTGTGTGTGTGTGTGTGTGTGTGTGTACAGAATTTTTTTTTTGGACATAGTGAATTGGGACAAGTGACAATTGTTTTTGTGTTGCTTGGTCATCCGGAACACTATCTGGAATTTATATTTACTCTGACTTTCTGGTTTTGTATATTTATTTGTGTGTGTGTGTGTGTGTTGTGTGTGTGTGTGTGTGTGTGTGTGTGTGCAGACTGTAGAAAAGTATAAGTTCTGAAATAAATATTTATATTATCTGTATGCTGGAACACACCAGACTAATTGGGGTTGTGACATCTAGCTTATATTTTGATAGACCTTTAATTAGCCTTATATACCCCTTCATTAGCAAGGCCTTACATACTATTTCAGTGTTCACTATACATACCAGAAACAGAATCCTTAGCTCTGAAATCTCCATGTTGTCTTAAAATTTTAATTTAAATTTGTGCCATCTCCTTTGGCATGTGAACTGTCCATCAGTGATCTGTGGTCAAGGGAAGATCCTTCAAAGAGGACTAAACAGCATTGTAGGACTTTTCAAATCTTACCAATTTGGACTAATTGATATATGTTGCAGGTTTAAAAATCAATTAAGTGTTAACGGAATGAAGACGTCATGCAATTAGTAGTTTGGAAGGCAGGCCCTTCCCAAGGCCCGGCTGTGGCGTTTCTAGCTAATCGCACCTGGTTCACACGCTCATTGCACTATAGGCAGAATCCCAGAATTTCACCAGATTTTTGAGACCTGGTTTACACAAACCATAAAGACGCACATTTATCTCTCTGGTTGCACCTCTCATTCACACATACCCACCTGGAGGCTTCAATCACTGAGCACAAATTCGATCACAAATGTGCGTCTTTAAGGATATCTGGGTTTGTGTAAAAGGGGTCTCAACCCTCACAATGAATATCATAAGATAATTTTAAACATGTCACAAGACCTGCTGGGAGAAGAGGAGGATTTCAGTTTATTTGACATGATGCTTTGTTTTTGAATCGTTTGTGATGAGACACAAGGGTTAACATTGACATTTTGAAAAATGCTTCTGTTTCTGAGAATTTTCGGCTACAGACAAATCCGACGAGCGTTTTGTGTAGGCTGCCATCTTGTGGCGGCGCCATTGTTGGACTGTCCACAAACCTTTTTGGCAATGCGCAGTCAATGACAGCTAACAGCAAAGACCATGGAATACTCTGACATTATAAAGTAGTAGTGAATCCCGTAAATCACGTTATTGTATTGTGTGCTATCACGTTATCCCTATGGACAGATTGGTGATCTGGGTAGCTCAATAATGGCGCTTCTGGGTGCTTACTTCCGGTAGTTTCGTCGGATTCGTGTATTGCTGGT
>JAODXP020000012.1:15349845-15366633 GCA_027497455.2 Sardinella longiceps | reverse complement strand
TTCAGTGACAACCCATTAACAGCAATGGGGTCTACCATACAAATTCTGATAAGCGTGGAATGCTGTATCATTTGTGCAAAAGTGTGGTATGCTGTGGTGGACACGTAGTAAAACACTTGTAGCCAACTAGATGGCGATAGCGCATTCGTAGTTTTCACGCCACAACAACCGGCCAGGGAAGAAGAAGAGTCGGCGATTGTGTGTACTAGTAGCTTGCAGAATGTTTAACGTTAGTTAACATATTTGAAGTGAATAGATTTACTTAAAGTCAGTAAATAAACTGGTAATTGCAATAGCATTCAGGCTTTATCTGTGCGCATGTAAGCCAGCTATTGTAACAGAAGTGTGGTCGCTCAGGGCAGGCTAAGTTATTGCAGTTCCATTCACTCCAAAACGCGTATGAACTTTGAACACATTAAATTATAGAGTTGCAGAGTCGTGCTGACTCTGTGGGTTCTCTTCAGTAGTTGCAAACTCATGCTTCTTCGGCTAAAATCACATCACGTCTTCGAGAAATAAAACGGCAGACTTATCGATTTGCCCACTAATGTTAGCTTAAGAATCTTTTGATTGCAGTCGGCTCGAGCAAGTTAAACTGGTGTACAAGTGGAAGCTACAAAGAAAAGTAAGTTTTTTTTTTCCTGCAGTGAATGCAGCCAACCTCAGATTAGCTTGCAAAAAAGAACCATACAAGTCCATATTTAAAAAATGTGATTAAAAATATTTTAACACATAAAATGGTACTAAACATATTATTGAAAAGTGCCTTTCTAATATCTAATTCAGCAAGTCAGACTGGTATGCCTCAGCTGAATAGCTGCATCATAGTGCAAAAAGTTTTTAATTAGCTAGGCTATAGTGTTAGTATGTCAAAGAATTGTGTAATTAGAATTTGTAAAATAAAAGTCTTCCAAAAATGTTGAGCAATTAACTATGCTAATGACCAGGGATGAGACCCACAATCAATCAGTAGGCTATCTTACCTCCAGAGCAAATGTTTTTATTAGTAGTAGTAGTAGTAGTAATAGTAGTATTCTTGCTGTTGTTATATGTTAATTACTTTTGTTATTACAGCACTTAGTTCATCTGACCAATTGTTGATCTGCCCAACATTTTAACATCTTCAAAGGGTTAAGTCTCAGTGTCCTTAACTGTACTTTTCCCTGCAGTGCATTTGGTGATAAGACGTTTCCAGCCGAGTGACGGAGATGCTGTCAAAGCTCTGTTTCGTGATGGGATTGAGGAGCATATCACCCCCACCTTCACCCACGCCATGAGCAGTCCCCTCTACATGGGGCTCACCTTGCTCCTGTGTGGGGTGGGATACTTGCTGGGTGGCTTGGTCATCGCAGCCTGTGCCAGTGGAGCCTGGCTAGCACTGGTCTATTACTGCAGCTATGAGCTGTACGCGGGGTATGTCAACGCAAGACTGCGCACAGACATGCGTGACATCCAGCGCAGCTACCTAAATGATCCAGACAACAGCTTCTTTGTGGCGGAGGCAGAGGTAGATGGGCGATCTCAGTGCATGGGCATGGTGGCAGTGGCGGGCAAGACAGAGGCAGGCAGCGGAAAGCGTTACGGTGAGCTCTTCCGCATGATTGTGTCATCGGCGAGTCGCCGCACAGGCCTCGGGACCCGACTGACCCAAACTGCCATCGACTTCTGCAAGGAGCGCGGCTACTCCAAGGTCGTCTTGGAAACCAGCTCCACGCAGAGGGCTGCTGTGGCGCTGTACGAGAAATTGGGGTTCACACTGACGCACACTCACTTCACCACAGAGGCCCCGCAGTGGGTCACTAACCTCACCAGGGTCTCCATACTGAAGATGGAGAAAGCCCTGTGACCTCATCAAAAGCAGCCAGGAGGAGACTGAAGCAAACGCAAACCGCCTTTAGCCTACAGGAGCCTACAGTACCTCATGACAACTAGGTGGAAGGAAATCCGCCCAGCTGTATCTTAGTCTTTTGACAGTGTAGATTTGTTTTAATTTGTATTCGCAGTTCTGTTTTAGACAAATATTTTTGGTTGTTATTTGCTCCATTTTCTCCTTGGGCCAGTATAGAGGAATGCACCACACTCTACTGTCTGTGGGGGTAGATTTGCCACGTTGTTATATTGGGCTCGTTTGAAATAGGTGGCTGATTGATTGGTTGGCTGGCTGACATGACATCTAAGACCAACAACAAGAACAGCAAACGGATACTATGTATGATCCCCACTGTAGTGGAAGGGCCATTGGTAGACCACTTGTATAGTTCAGTCCAGAGGTTGGACCAAACACGTCTGGTTGCATCTGGTTGAATTCTTTTTGATTGTGTGAGGTTTGCGTACATTATGGCGCAAGCTTATGGTGATGCAGAGATGTCACTATTTCAGGTCCAGAATTAATTGACGCAAGTCAGCCAGCCAGCTAGCCACTTCACTTCAAATTAACCCAATATTAGCATAGTTGATGGTGTGTTTACATTATTCACCACATTCACATCTGGACCAGCACCAGTACGGCTATGCTATATTGCCCATCTGGGATATACAGGGAGACATATCCCCCACTGGAAGAATTTGTCATTCTGAAATATCCTTGTTTATGTTGTCATGTTTCTATGGCCAGAATCATGTAAGTCACTCTGAGATGGGACTGAATGATATTGACACTGATTGGGTCGTAGTTAAGATGTGGCCCACGCATTTAGAAATGGTCCTGACATCTTGAAAATGTCATGCAGCAGGCACAAGGGAAGTTGACATTTGTGCACACTCCTCAAGTTGTTTATTATATTCAGAGATGGCCTGACAAGGCCTTGTTCAAAGAAGAGAACAGAATTGAATAGCCTACATCTTTCTTGTCCACTAGAGTGGAAAATTGTCTTTGGCTCACCAGCACATATAACATGCAGAGAACACACACTTTTACAGTTTGATAGACAGCAACTCAAACAACAAACCCAGAAAGGAATGTTTATGGATTAGTCACTTTGTTGAGTTAAGAATCCTGATGAATAAATGATTTTTGAAATAAAAGATTTTTAATGGTATTCTGTCAGATCATCCCATGTCCGTTTGCTAAAAACACAAACACTGTGAGAGATACAAACTGAGGTGGAAGTTTAATACGACCTTCAAAAGCTAATCTAAAGTTTCATGGCAATATCCTTGTGCAGTAAAGACTGAAGGTGAGGTGTCTCAATTTTCATCAAGGAAAATGTTCCACTAACAATGTGCTGCACAGAGGTAAAATAAAAATCTTATATTACAACAAAATGACCTCTGTTGAAGGCCTCAGTACAACATTGGATCTTGACTAAATATATGAACTAAATTTCTTGAGAAAAGAAAAACGAGAAGTAAAGCAACTAAATATTCAATCTTCTGATGGCTGATTTGTATGATACAAAAAAAGTGAAAAATTTAAATCAGGCTGATACAAATGACACGAATAGAAATAATTCATATTGTGACAAATATAAAGGGGATCTGCTTGCACTCAAGCCTTGGTGTTTCTCAGTGCAGGACAGTAGAATCAGTCACAGGTTGACTCTGAAACAGGAAACGCTGGGAGTTGAAATGTCAGTCTTCTTTTACAGCTAAAATAAAGCTCTGAAAGGACTGAGTTTGCTCCAGGTCTTCCTGTGTACAGTCTGATTAAGAAGTCATTAAGTCTAATATTGTGAGTCTCCCCACCTGAATCTGGGTATTAGCAACTTGTGGCTCATGCTATCCTGCTAGAAATTGCAAGAATACTAGCACAATAGTAGATTTTTTAATATCAAAAAGGTTTTTTTATACTTTCATAAATGGAAGACTTTTAAATTACTAGTTCAGAAAAACAGATTACTGTAAAATAAAGAATCTTTTCTGTTTGAGATTCAATTGTTAAGCTGCAGTGTACATTTCTCCCTACAAAATCTATAAAAAAGATGCCTATGTGATGTTGCATTGTTACCATTTTAGTGAAAATCTATGCTTTAACTATTTTTCTTTATACAGTCTATCATTTGGGTACATATGTGTGGTAGAAATGAAACTGGTGAAATGAAATAAACAAAACAGAGGAACAAATATGGCATATTTGTAATGTCATGTCATGTAATAATCAACAAATCCGTGTGCCTCATTAAAAAAAAAAACATTTTATTATAGTAAATAGTTAAAATAAATGAATGAAAAGAAAAATACATCAGCTTTTATAATAGTGTAATAACTTAGCATTAGTTATGCATTGTTTATCCACAAGAGGGAGATGGTGAACACCATCACTACAGGGCAGGTTGTCTATTTACAAATCTGGACCGGTTGTTATCATGTTGCTCTCCTTGGTCCTGTATGGGAAAGATGTAGTACAGACATTTCTGTCGGAAGAGTCTCAAACCATGGGAACTTACAAGCGTTTAACAGGTAGAAGCGCACACTGGAGGCTTACCTGGGCAGATAGGTAAGCTGGTGAATAGGGCTACCTGAGGAGGCAGTCCTGCTGCTGTATGACGCACTGCACAGCCATGTGGACTTGCTGATAGATTGCCTCCCCTTCCATCGTCTGGAACTTAAAGAAACCCTCTCCCGTTTCGCACATACTGAAAGACAAAAACGATTTCAACTTTAAACTCATTCACACACAAATGTGTTTAGTGTAATAGTTCCCACAAAAACCCATTGTTGACCACAGAAAATACTGTATGTTAAGTCTAGTAGAAGACGGAGATAGATCTAGGCTACATTAGACTACATCAATAGTAGCGTTCATAAAAGAAGCAGGTCCCTCTTGTGTCCACAGTGCAAGTAATCTGGCAGATGTTTCATGTGTTTTTCTAGCAAATGCATAACAAAGTAGTATAGCCCAGATCGTGTAGATGAGAGTCAACTAACCGTCCCGCTTCAAAAGTGAACCAGGTGCGGTCGCGTCCGAAGCGTCGCAGCGACGACAACGGCCAGGATGCGAGTTTGAGCCGGGGGTTTTGTGCATCCCAGAGAGAGATTACCTCCGACCCAACCTGCAAAACGCACTCGCCCGGCGTCACCAGACTCTTGCACGGTAGCAGAAACACATGGAACCGCTCTGAGGGAGCAAGACAGACGACATGACACTCAGAAATTACGAAAACAAAACATTCTACATACAACCCGTCTGGTATGTTTAGTCTGGTATCGATGGAATATTTACTAGCTTAGATTTTTATAGCACATAGTCTGAGCTAAGTGTGGGTATTGTCTCAAACATGTTTTCCAGACAGTGTATGCTATTATTAACATCAGATCAATTACCATGAGCTAAAAGAAATGCAAAACATCTCTGGTAGTTCAGTTATACAGAGCATGCACCAAATCGAGTCTCTTTAAGATAGACCTCAGCTGTGCAGTTCTGTATGGGAGAGTTTTATTAAGCGGCATATTTGCAATAATCCATAGTAATGCAAAATAATAATAACTAGACATAGACATGCAGTCATAAGATATATTAACTTCTCAGACCAGATTCTTAACGTTTGATAGATTAAAGTTGCCACTGGCTCAGTGTGGCTTAAAACTTGTAAGTTGCCAGATCAGGGTGAGATTTAAACTATTGGCAGAACAACTGCCAGATCAGAAACCATTTTGATTTCAGATTTTTAATATATCTGAAACTCAGCATCACCAATTGCTAAAGAGGCTCCAGAAGATGTGTGCTGGATCAGAACTAAAAACTAAATCCGGTTTGGAGACAGAACACCTGCCCCCAAATGAACCTATTTTTTTGTTAAGGTCTGGAACATCTGCCAGACTTAGGGCCGATTTAGATGATCAAAGATGCTTTTTGATGCAATTTTGCTGGGGGATCAGGACGCTTTGTCAGATTTGTGGGCAACTCACCACACTAACTGTGTGTCTGACTCACCACACTGCTGTGTGACAGAGGAGGCCAGCAGGTCTGGCTCACCACTCCTGAGGGGGTGCACCCCGTCCTGAACACACTCTCTGTAGAGCACCTTCTGCCAGTCTGCAGCCTCTTTATCTGACACACACACACACACACACACACACACACACACACACACACACACAGAGAGAGAGAGAGAGAGAGAGAGAGATTTAGATGCAGAATTAGATGTCACAACGAGCTTAGCTAATGAGATAGTTAGGCATGACAACTTAATAGGACACTGGAGATATACTCTGTACCCTATATCTAGATTCAGAAAATCTAGATTTATTTCTGGTGAATTGTTTTCAGGGATAAAATGATTACTAAAGTCTAAAAATTAGTTGAAAAGAAAAAAAACAACTTTTCTTCACCAAGGCACTCCAAGGAGTATTTTTAAATTGTCTTTATTATTATGACATGTCCACTAAGGACTTTAAAATTGCCCACGCGTAGCGGCGATTGGGCCTTCTTCAGGGCATGCCTGACATGTCATAATAATAAAGACATTTTAAAAATACTCCTTGGAGTACCTTGTTGAAGAAAAGGGTTTTTTTTTCTTTTCAACTAATTTTTGGACAAACAAGTACCTTGAACTAAAGAGCACCAACCAGAACACATCTTTTTTTTTTTTTTTTACAATTCTCCAAAGGGACTGAGCACGCCTCTGATTTGCAACAAATGACTACTAAAGTCTGTTGGAATCAAAGCTCACAGATGTGCACAACATCAACACAGTCGCACACATACAGTAGATTGAATGCTTTGATTAAAAGACTTGGGCATTTGGGCAAGTGACTCTCTTTTGATCTTGTTCCATAAAATGATTATGACTACAAATGCACCCAGGCGCCATGTAAATGAATTAAATCACACCTTTCAAATAAATATAATAGTAATGATAATGAGCAAATCTGCTCACCTGAGTCACAGGTAAAGGTTAGTGTGCTGTCATCGGCAAATGTCAAAACCAAAACATTCTTCTTCTTTTCCTTTGGTGGTCTTGTGACATTGTTGACATCTGTCAGGTCTATCACCTTAACAAGAAGATGGATATCTTGACATTGACTATTTATTGCCAGGTAAAATGGGTCAAATTAATTACATGGGGAGGTTTTTGTACGAAATGATAGGCTTGCCTTCTGGTGGCAGTGGAAGTTGGAAACCCGTTCATTAGGGAATTTCTCCAGTCTGTTTGGGCCTTTGCTGGAAGCCTTCTTGAACACAAGCCAACACCTCTGATAGATCTGTCACAAGAAGATTTTTTTTGTTCATTTAAATCATGATATTCTATTTTATGATGATGGAAGAGTATACTGTATCAGTGTATTTCATAGCATAGAACCTTTGTTTAGATTTTACCGTTGGACTGTATCGTGGATCAGGATAACTTTAAAAAGATTCATTTTCTATAAGTTGTTTGATATGCAGTTAAATTTATAGCGTTTTTAACAAGGTTAGACCAAAAGTCAAGGTGACTGCTTGCATGCTATTCTCTAATAGCAAATTCACGCATCTGTACCAATGTTCTGGATGTTTCTCAACCTGGATCAGACTGTTATCGTTAGATCATAAGCTAGTTTCGTAACACGTTGAGATATGAATACATTAATGATTGACATCTTTCTTGTAGATTAATCATTGACGTTGTGATAAACACACCTGCCCACGGGACGTACATACAAACAAGTAGGATCCAGCACCCGCATGCAGTGAGGACATAGGACCCACTCATAACCACAAACACCACAGTTCGATTTTACTTCCCTCCTCTTGCACCCTTTCACTGTTTTTCTCTTGAGGTTTCGTAAACATGCACACAAGAAACCTTCACGTGCACGCACACACACACACAGACACACACACACACACACACACACACAGACTGACTTTTACTTACCCAAAAATGTCTTCTCCGAATCTTCACATAACCTTGTTTAAGAATATCTGAGAACTCTGATTCCATTCTGTGCTAAGTCTTAGCCAATGTGTTTGCACCTTTTGAGCTAGTGTGTCTGTAGGTGTGTATGTGTGTGTGTGTGTGTCTGTGTGTGTCTGTAGGTGTGTAAATGAGCTTGTCCTCAGATGTTGTTTCTCACTACCCTGGGTTAGTTCCCTTCTTGGCGTGGCTCTTGCCCTCTTAGTTCCACACTTAGGCTGTGTGCTCCGTGTCTCCGGCGGTGCTTGTGAGCGCAGCTGTGGGCACAGGGGGCAGATTTAGAGGCAGCTCTGCCCACCTACCGTGTCCCAGGAGGCAGACACGGACTGCAGGGACTCCAGACGGGGTGAGACCCACCCTAGGGTGGCTGGATGGCTGGGAGGAGGTGGGTGGGTGTAAGACAGGGCAGATATAGGGAGTTATTGAGTGACTTCTGAGACTCTGACCATGCAGGCAAGAAATCTCCTTCTGGAGGAATGTCACGGCTTGCCAGGTTTTTAAAAAAGCTGCCTGCTTGGCCAAGATGGATGTTATCACTCTGGCTACACGCTGTCCCGTCTAATTTCAACATGACCTTTCATTCAACAAGAAAAAAAAAAAAAAAAAAAAAAACGATCCAAGGAGAGCCGATGAAAGAGCTACAGCAGAAACTATTACCATGATGTATATGTTTACCTGGACACTATTTATTATGGTTACCTATGAGGTTTTGGGTCAAGTGTTGAACTGATTTTTGTTGTACTTTAAAGCAGATTGATTATGTTCATGTACTATGGTGTAATACAATGTACATGTAGCCCACAACACTGTAGGTTTATATCAGTTTTGATATTTCTTAGAACGGATTGAGAGTTTGAGATTGAGAGAAGATTTCCTTCGGGATCAGTAAAGTACTATCTTATCTTATCTTCTCTTCTCTTATCTTATCTCATGACCATGAGTTTCATTCACAGAGATTGTATGGGGATGCAGCAATGCCTTTACTATGGACTGCGTACTCATCTAGTCATAGCGGGATCAGTCTCTTTTATACAGCATAATGAAAGAGGCAAGGCTTGATTTTCTTCAATCTTTTTTTTTTTTTTTTTTTTTTTTTTAACTTTTGTGAATGGGACTTATTGTAGCCCAAGAACTCATTACTGGAGATGTTCAAGTCTGCCCTATAAATACCAAGAGCCCTTTATGAATTAAATATACTTCCTGTTAGTGGTAATGAATAGCCTCATCGTCTCGGAGGAGGTGGGTGCCCAGGGAGGTCTTGCATTAGGGTGCTGGCCGTAGCCACCTCAGGAACCCTTAAAAAGATCTAAGAGTGATATCTGACACGACCTGACACAGCACCTGACTCAGGCTAGGATCTGGCTTGAATCTGACCAGGTCCTTGGACATGTTGAATCAACTTCAGCAGAAGTAGCCACTAAAAATGATGTCTGTCTCTACACCATAAATTAAGAATGAAGTCCGTGTTGAGTGGAAGAAGGCCACGAATGCTATAGCTTATCATGTCATAGGTTAGCCTTGGGTCCCTGCCCAGAACTATGTCAAAATCAACTTTATTGTTAATAATGGGAACCATGTTAGTGTCCCTATGAAGATTAAAGAATGCATAGGGCATGATTGAGTGAGACAAAAAAAATTTTCATCATGATGTCAGTATTCATGACAGTCTCAATTTTCATCAAAATTAATGCTTTAACTCAAGTGATGAGGAAAAGCTATATTCTACAGCTGGAAAAAGGCTAGGCTATCAAGTTAAACCAGACAAATATTTTGTACTCAATCCTTCATCTCCATCACAACAGAGGGTGAAGTAAACATGCATCAAACTGGACTAATATTGTCCAAAACTGGCTGTATTTTTCTCTCCCCTGGCCTTTTTTATATATACAGTCAGATAATATCAATACAACTGAAGACCAGATGGGGGTGGAGGATGCAGTCAGTGGATGAGTATGTGATTTGCTCTGCAGACAAGGATCCATTTGGCCCATGATGTCAGATGTGTCTGACTGAAGCCTCTCTCAGCATCTCTGATCTGCTCCATCCACGCATTTGGGTCGGAGTCGGCCCAGAGTCGCCATGCGTGAGGCATCTGACAGATTTTATTTTGACCAACTTGTTTACGTTTGAACCTTTCATAGGATGCTGACTATAGTCCCTTTGGCCCTGAAGTAGTTCCACAACTCTAGAGTGCCAGCAGCATATATAGCTTTGCGGAGCAGAGGGCACCAGGAGCCTGCTCCAATTAAAGATGTGTTAAAGAGATGCTAGCCTGACCCACGGCAACGGGAGCTTACCAGGAGAAACATTTACCCACATACCTCTGCCACGTGGGCCGAGAGTTTGGGGGCTGGTGGGCGTGTGGCGCAGGGTATATATAAATGGCACTGGGGCTGTCATTAACAACTGGGCACCCAAAATAACGGGGCACACTGGCTCCGAGGCATTTTGGGAGCACCGTGCTGGGCACGGTGGGCTTTTAGTTTAGAGAGCACATGCTTGTTTATATGGAGAAATATTTACGTTAGATGTGTCCTTGGGGATAAATTAAGGTCAATAAAGTACGGCAATTACAGTCAGTTAGTTTAAGTTTAGTGCGCTGATGATGTGTGGCTTAAGATGAGATGCCGTATGGGTTTAAAATAGAGGACAGAGAGGACGGTCTGGAAGTTTCTCTCTTGAGAAAAGTGGCCCTTTAATGGAATGGATCAGCTGATGCTTGAGTGACCCAGCAAGGAGCTTCGAAAAACTCATTTTCCCCTCAAAAAAATAAATAAATAAATAAAATTATATAAGCGATGGGGTGCTGGGGGGGGGGGGGGGGTGTCACTTTGTAATGAGTCAGTAACCCCGTCCAGATTAAAGCTGGAGATGCTGTGATTGCACTGTACGTGAGGGGAGATGGATATTACATAAATTATGATTTAATCCAGGGGTTCCCAAACTTTTAACTGCCACGTACCCCCTTAGACACTCTGGTCTAACTGAGTACCCCCTGCACCACAGACATTTCGCTACAATGCGTAATTATTGCAGTATTACTGTAACAAAGTGTAAGTAAATATTACATATTAGTCCACAACAGTGGGGTAGCAATAGAGTTGTATGGGAATAGTTTTTTTGTATAAGATTTCTATAGGCCTGTTATCTTTATGCTGGTGAGAACTGAGAATCCATTCACAGATCAATTTTGAGTACCCCCTAGAACCCATGCAAGTACCCCCTAGAACCCATGCAAGTACCCCAGTTTGACAAGCACTTTTTAATCAAACTGAATTCATATATTTTAGAGGCTTGTGTGGAATGAGTCTCTATGCAGATGTGGGCCGCATTAGGGCCAGTTCAGATGACCCCAACCCCCCCTGACCTGCAACTGAATAGCACTGACCTTTCCAACTCAGTCCACCCATGCGTTGCCTCATCTCAGATGTTTTGTGTTTGAATATGCATACATGCACACACACTCACTCACACACAAACACTTACACTCCTCGCTAAGGTTAATGAACTGTTGGCAGGTAGCCAAAGCAAAGAAAGATTGGGAAAGCGGGGTTAAAGTAGCAGGAGTTAATGTTATATCACTTGGCACTTGGCAGGGCTTGTGTGTTTGAGTGCGTGAGTGTGTGTGTGTGTGTTGTGTGCTTGTGGTTGTGGCTGGAGTGTGCGTTTCATCCACCGTGACATTCCAGAACACTGTGATGACATGAGTGAATCTGTGTCAGTTCAGTGTCAGCTGGCAGGCAACAGGGGCAACGCACTGCCTTTAAACCCACACCAGAGATGTAAACAAGCCTCAAAGAGAGAGAGAGAGAGAGAATAAGAGGGGGGGGGGGGGGGGGGGTGTAGATAAATGTAGTGACCAAGGAAAAATGAGGAAGAGGAGGGAAAAATTAAAAATATAAAACATGTAGGCTTTGGACATTCATGTCTAACTACTTCTTTCATATGACACCCCCTTCAATTGAACCCGTCTTCACACATGCATACACGTGTGTGTGTGTGTGTGTGTGTGTGTGTGTGTGTGTGTGTGTGTGTGTGTGTGTGTGTGTGTGTGTGTGTGTGTGTGTGTGTATGGGCTAATTCCAGGGAAAAAAGGACATTTTTGTCATGTCCATAATGCCGATAAAATATGATGGTATCGTGTGATTTGAATGACAGGAAATTTGAGCCAAACATTTACCATTTTGGGCTGTTGAACATTTCACAAACCGTAATAATTCAAATCATATGGATGCCAAAGGCATTTTAGTGGTGCAATGGATGTGACAAAATTGCCCATGTAGTCTACAGTACCGGTCAAAGTTTGAGCATGCACCCTAAATCAATAATTTTTCTTTAATTAAAAAGTCTGCATTAATACAGAAGTCATCCATATTATGACAAATATTTCATAACAAAGAAAGAATATTTTAGTGAACAAATAACTACTGGATGGATTCAGTACAAACCAGGGTTTGATTTATAGTTTAAAAAAAAGCCACATTTCACTTTGCACACTCTTGGCATTCTCTAAATCAGCTTTACAACAGAGCCACCTGGAATTGTTTTCCAGGTCAAAAGAGTTGCTAGAGGTGCTGAGCACTTGCTGGAAGTTTTGCTGCAGCTCTGCTGTCCAACTCATCCCAATCCATCTGAATTGAGTTTAGTCTGGAGACCATGTCATCTGATACAGTACTGCATCTCAATTTAGTCAAGCACCCATGATGTCATCTGCAGCATTATGCATAGCAATACCATTTCAACCTCTTTGCACTTGCAGTGGGACCATCATTTGTTTTTCAACAATGCAATTATCATACACCTCCAGGCTACAGTATGCAAGGGTTATTTGTCCAAGAAAAAGAACGAGACAGTGCTGCTTTGGATGACTTAGTCTCCAGAATCACTATGGCCCAATCTCCCCTTGCCATGAATTGAGATGAGTTGGACTGCAGAATGAAGGCGAAGAATGACAACAAGTGCAACAGGTGTAACTGCTTCTTGATTTGGGAAACAATTTTAGGTGGCTCTGTCAAGAAGCTGACTGAGAGAAGAGATGGCATTAAATCTACATTGAAAAATCTGAAAATATTAACCAGATTTTGACTTGTTTATGTAACCATAAATTGATATTAAACACATATTCTATAAAAAAGATAATTGACATGCTAAAAGATTACCTTTATACTGTCCTATCTGATTAAAGGCAAAAAGCCCAAAAAATATCTTAAAAAAAAAAAAATATTTTGAAAAGATTTTAAAAAAATATTTTGTTTGGAGTACACTCTAAATAACCTTATTACAAGTGAGCTGGTTAGCTAATTATTCAAGGAAATATGCTTATTGTTAGTGTCTGTACTTGGAAGAAAAGTATATCACAAAAGTACTAAATTCTCACATATGTTCGAAGAATTAATTCATTTAAATGGCAATGGATTAAATTCCACTTCCTGTTATTCAAATTCAAATAAAATTCAGCATCTTAGGCTGGAGCCAAATCAAATTCAAAGTCATTCACTGAATTGAATTGAGTTAAATTCTGAAACACACACACACACACACACACACACACACACACACACACACACACACACACACTATATGAAAGTCATGAATTCATTACATTTTTGTAAAATCACAATTACAGCCATTGCAAAGCAGTTTTGAGATGTTGCCAAAGTGTAAGTCCTGCATATCACCAGCAGAGGGCATAATAGTTGTGGCTCTGCAGCAGCTAAGCAGCTCCCACAGTGTGCAGTAGTGATTATCATTATTGGGTCATTTCCAGATGAAATCTATGCTATGGGATAATTAGCACTGGTTAGAGTATAGGGACCATAGAAGCCTGTTTTGTCTGGTAGTTGTCTGGAGAAGCTGTTGTTGGTTTACTTGTTTTCCTCTTGTTTTTGTCCTAGTAATCATAGTAGTAGTGGTTGTTGATGGTTTTCCCTTTTTACGATTTTGTTGTTGTTTTTGTTCTTATCCATGCTGTTCTCATTGGCTGTGTCGTTAATGGCTGTTGTGAGTGAGATTTATAGCTGTGTTGATTGGAACATGACTGTTCCACTCGGCTGGGTTCTGGACCAGAGGAGCTGGAGTATACGCCCTGCCCAGCGCAGCGCAGCGCAGTGACCTGGGGCGTCGCCTCCAATCGCCTTGCCTTACATGCCTTACGGCCTGGACTGGCCTGCGTTGGCCTGGCCTCGGTTCTCAGGGATAAAGCCTCAAGTATGTTTGGACGGGGGCTGAATATGTTCAATTGAGTTTAACTGGGGGTAAGGGGGGGGGGGGGTATAGTGTGGGGCTTGTGAAGTGGCGGCTTGAACTCGGACTTGGTATTGAAAACAGAGGAATTAGATCAAAGTGTGCGGATCAAAGTGTGTGGCTACTGAGCTCTTAAAGTATGTGTGTGTGTGTGTGTGTGTGTGTGTGCGTGCGTTGGGGGGGGGGGGTTAGGTGAGTGCACATGACAGTGTGAGAGTGTGTTAGTGTGTGTGTGTGTGTGTGTGTGTGTGTGTGTGTGCATACACTATGGTATGACCGTATGTGTGTGTGTGTGTGTGCATACACTATGGTATGACCGTATGTGCGTATGTGTGTGCACATGATGCTATGATGGTGCGTGTGTGTGCACATGACGGCGTGAGAAGGTGTTTGCATGGGGGGATGGGGGGCGGGTGCACATAACATTATGAGAGAGTGTGTGCACATGATGGTATGACGGTGTGTGTGTGTATGTGCACATGATCCTAGCTTCCGGTGGCGCACCTGTTGCGACCCGGGCATGAGAACTGTGTTGGTGTTGTTTTTTAATGTGTTTTACTTGAGACGTCTTTGCAAGTGTGTTTTTTGTCGTGGAGTTTGTCAAGTACGTCAAGTCTGTCAACCACAGCTGCATGAGTATGGGGAAGCTGCTCTGGAATGTACTACTGACGATTCTTATCGTCACGTCAATTGTTTGGGAAGTATACGCAGATGGGATCCCCAGTTCACCTGGGGGAGGTGAACAGGTGTTACGTGCCTACGGAAGAGAATTACTACTCTCGCTGCGACCAACAGCTACTCCAACACCCGGTCTGTTCGAGGATATTCCTGATCATCTGATACAGAGGCGAGCTGGAAAGAGGCCGCGTAAAAGAGGCCGGAGAGGCGGTATCCAGGAACGACTCCGGCGGCGACGCGGTAGGCTACCGCTGCCCTCTATCATATTTAGTAATGCTCGCTCTCTCAGGAACAAGTTGGATGAACTCCGCGTTAACACAAAGGTATGCCATGATTATCGGGAATCGTGCCTAATGATCCTCACTGAAACTTGGTTCCAAGAGGACTTCCCAGATCAACTGTGCCAGGTAAAGGGGTTTACCACTGTACGGGCGGATAGGGATGGCAGCTCTGGGAAAAGGAGGGGAGGCGGTGTCTGCGTCTTTATCAAGGACTCTTGGTGCACAAACTTTTCTGTGAAGGTTAAGGTCTGTACACCTGACGTTGAATTACTATGCTTAAGCCTAAGACCCTTTTATTTACCAAGAGACTATGGTAACATTTTTATCTGTGTCGCATACGTTCCACCAAGCGGCAATGCAGGGAAAGCCGCATCTCGTATTGCCGACTGTGTTCATGAGCAATTACAAAATAAGCCCGACGCACCGATCTTCGTCTTGGGAGACTTTAATCATTGTAACTTAAATTGCGCACTGCCTGGCTTTCAACAGTACGTTAATCGCGGCACAAGGAAGGACAAAATCTTAGACAAGTGTTATGGGAACATTGAGAATGCCTATGTTGCTAAAATCAGGCCTCCCCTATCGAACTCTGACCATAACACTATTCAACTTATCCCTGTATATAAGCCTGCCATCAAAAGATGTAAACCCATCACTAAATCAGTCAGGGTATGGGCGGACTGTTATAAAGAGGAATTAAGTGGCTGTTTCTTCGCAACAGACTGGGATGTTTTTCATCATGGGACTGACATCGATAACACGGTGGACGTGATTACGGACTATATTCACTTCTGTGTGGACACAGTGGTGCCGAAAAAGAACATTAAAATCTACCCCAACAATAAGGACTACGTGACCCCCGACATTAAAAACTGTATTAAACGTAAAAAACGAGCCTTCCGGAATAAGGATACAATGGAATTAAAAAGCGTACAAAAAGAACTAAAATGGAAACTGAAGGAGGCACGGACCCAGCATAGTCTAAAAATCAAAGAGGCCTTTCTGGCTAAAGACACGAAAAAGATGTGGGACTGTGTAAGGGACATGACAAACCTGAACTGTGGGAAAGGTCTTGGTCCTTTTAATGTGTGTAACGAGTCTGAGCGGGCAAATGAGCTTAACAGGTTTTATACAAGGCTTGACAGGGGGAGGGCAGGGACCTGTTAGTAGACATGTCCTGCAATTTTAGTGATGTCAAAATAGAATTCGATATGGATACTATTGTGAAGGCTTTTAAGGCCTTGCACCCAAGGAAAGCTAGTGGGCCAGATGGGATCTCTCCCTTACTTTTAAATGTATTTGCCCAGGAACTGGCTCCAGCTTGGTGCCCAGTGTTTCAGCTCTCTGTAGATACACATTGTATTCCCGCTATGTGGAAAAAAGCTATTATTATACCAGTGCCCAAGAAACAATGTCCAAAGGAGAATAACGACTTTAGACCAGTTGCATTAACATCAGTGGTAATGAAGTCATTTGAGCGCATTATGCTGGGTGTACTACGTTCACAGGTCCAGCATCTTCTCGATCCATATCAGTTTGCTTATAGAGATGCTAGAAGCACTGAGGATGCCCTATGCACTACATCACATCTCATTCTCAAACATTTAGAAAACACTAAGGCTTATGCCAGGTTACTTTTTATGGATTTTAGCTCTGCTTTCAATACTATTGTACCCCAAACACTGCTAGTCAAGCTACAACAGATGAAAGTGAACCCTGTCATGATAAAATGGTATCAGTCTTTTCTTACT
>JAODXP020000012.1:15302345-15344845 GCA_027497455.2 Sardinella longiceps | reverse complement strand
CACTCATTTTTTGCACTTCTCTATGGACTCAATGTAGCCCTTTGTGTAGCACAGGACCATATCCAGTATAATACGCTGATCATCAGGAGGGGGAGATGGATCACCTCCAGTCTTACAATGTGTGGCCTGCCTGGCCAAGGCTGGCAAAGTTTTAATGTTTGTAATCCAGTCTATAGTATTTCATGGTGTTTTCCTGTGACACTGCATTACTGTCATATCAACATTACAAGGAACTATGAATCTACGATGCATTCCTCCCCTTTTGACACCGTCATCATATATTTGTAACGGTCAACACCGAGGTTTGGAGATGGATTTTGTTGCATGCATAACAACATTATCTGTCATCTTAATGGTAAAAGATTTAAATCACAGTTGTAATTAATTAATGTGGGATCTTCAAACGTTAACAACTAATGTGAGATGATGCTCTGTATGCAAAGGTTCACATCTTTTTTATACTACATTATTTAGTATTAACAATAAGCTGCATAAGAATCATTTAGTTAGGGTAACCTGATAATGGACAAGTCAGGAGCAACGAACTCAATGACACAACATGGCGGAGGCTCTGACTGTGAGGCTCCAACACCTCGGATGCCGTTATCCTACTTATCGCCCAGTCACAACTCGTTATCCTGCTTGGTTGACATTCACGCAAGGAGACAAAGAGTATTCGTTAAAAAAACACAAAGGAAACAGGAGTTGCAGTTTTAAAAGAAGCTATCCTGTTCTGCTCCTGTATCATTTTCTTATGAGCTTGTACACAGCTGATTCCATCATTGCTCGCTAGTTCAACCATAATTAACTATGGTACGCTACTACTAACATATTACCCTATTATTAGTAGTGTTGATGTGATTAAACTTATTTCACTAGCTCTACTTCTTAGGTGTCCTGTTACTTAGTATGTACAGTAGTTATTTCTTTCCTTCTTTTTTATTGTTTTGTTTTTGTTTTATCTTTATTTTCTGCCTTAGTTAAAGATTGTATGATCCTTATTTGCTGTATTCTTTGGATCCTTATTGTTATATGTTTGCCTTTCTATAAAAAAAAACAAAACAAAACAAAAAAACATTGGTGTCCTGTTATCAGGGAATAACACACGCCCTGTCAGCCAATCAGAAAACTAAGCATTAACAAATTGTCTTGCATGGCAGGCATGGGTATGTAAGTAAATCGCTTTGAGTGCATGAATGAGTGAAAAAGCGCTATATAAATGCAGTCCATTTACCTTCATCATGAAGTGTTATGATGTAATATAACGTGTTTAGTTAAGTGTTAAGACAAAGCATCTTAACCCATTCTAAGTCATTTCAGACCCATGTCTGTAACAAGTTCACACCAACCAAATCTCTTCTTGACCCAAAAGCTAAACATTCTTTCTGTAACCATCTGTTAAGATAAAATAAGATAAACATTTCATTTCCAAATCTAGTCTAGTACAGTCATCTGGAAGGAAATAGACTTGAAGCAGCCTGTCACTCAAACAAAAACAAAAAATACAGTATGGGTTTCTAACGAAAGGATAGAGCTGTTATACTTTTATGTCTATTTTCCAAATATCAAGTATTAGCTACTTCTAATTCTTTGACAGCCTGATTTGACCCTGACTTGCCTGACATACAGTACAGAGATCAGGATGCTAATCACGAGCTGAGAGTTCATGAGAGCGGAAACCCATTTACAGATTATTTTTGTGTACTACTAACCGTCGACCAACCATCAATGTACCCGCTTTCATTGAATCCTTGTTAGCTATGTAGTTAGCTTCCTTGTATAACCCAAACTCTCTAATGTCCCTACAGGATAAATCTGTTATCTGTAACGTAGTTAGTGTTCTAATTTAAGATGTCTGTAGATGTCGCTGTAAAAGATAATTGTGTTATCTAGTTAGCTCACAGGGTTAAATTTAGAGCACAAGTCTAGGACCTTTGCATAACAAGAATGTGAGGAATGACCTACATATGACGATGGTGACCAGATGTATTGTACCAGGGCTATTTCCTCAAAAACTGCAAGGGGACATTTCCAGTTCTGTCGATATCCTTAAACCATCTATTTGATCAGGCTGGACAGCACTGGGTTTCAAGCATTTTGACCATGCCGTAACTCGCCACACAAAAAAAAAACAGAGAGAACCTCTTGCTAACTGGGAACACCTGGCTAGCGCACTATAGAGCTCAACATGACTCCCTCTGGATAAAACGGTGGTAAATAGGCCAAGCAGTCACTTAACTGACCTTTTTCATACTGGCTCATTAGATGTGGTAATAGGCCTACACTTGTCAGTATTTTTGGATTAACCAATGGCATGCACATCAATGTCAGTCAGTAACCCATTCTATAGGCCACAGGCTACTGAGTGCTTGTATGCATAGCTGCTGCAGTGAGGGCAGTGTGTGTGTGTGTGTGTGTGTCGGTGAGTGAGTGTGTGAGTGTATGTGGTGTAAGGGTGTGAGGTACATGCTGTACCCATGACCCCAGGCTTGTTTAAGTTCAGCTTTAGTGTGAGAGAGCATAGAGATCCAATGCAAAACCCTCTAAGTCCATTTTCAAAAATGAAGTTACTTTTTTTATCATTTCTATCAGAATTTTGTAGTAAAAACAAATTCAAGTGAAAACAAAACAAGCCAAACCATTCCAAATATATATATTCTATGTATTATATGTATTTCTGTAATTCGTTGCCAGTGGACTTAAAATCTTGATATGATCACCAGTGTTCATTACAAAAATAGACTACTGTATATACTGTAGATTTGTGTGTGATATCTAATCAGATTACATTATATATCTAATCAGATTACATGTTTATTTTATTAACACCATCATATTTATCTTTGTGCCTTGCATTGTCTGTTATTTATTCTGATTGTGTTTTATTGCATTTATTTATGTACTTGTCTTTGGACATCATATAAGTAAAGTTCCATATGCTTTGGTAGTGTTATACATAGACATGCCAGTAAAAGTGAGTGAAAAGTGAAAGTGAAGAAGGAAAAGAATGATAGAGAGAGGAGGGAGGAGGGCTAGAGAGGATTTAGACAGAGGAAAGGGGGTGACAGAACTGGCAGAAGGGTCAGGCAGTACATGTTTTCTTCCTGCAGCCTTTTCAGCTGTGTGCTCTGCCTCTCTTACTGGGGTTGCTGGAGTTCACGTCTGAGCCTCCCACCATAAACCACGCAGACACATAACTACACACACACACACACACACACACACACACACACACACACACACACACACACACACACACACACACACACATAAACACATAAACACACACACATAAAGAGTCTCAGAATATAGGCTCCATCCGGAAAGCACTGTTGGAGCCTTGCCAACACACTCTTAACTATGGTCTCCCCTGTGTCAAAGTGCCATCAATACCAATCTCACAGTCTCACGTGCACGCACACACACACACACACACACACACACACACACACACACACACACACACACACACACACACACACACACACACACACACACACACACACACACACACACACACAGCCCTACTGCCCTCAGTGGCCCCCAAAAACACACTGAGAAATCCCCCCAAACAACAACAAACCCCCCTTCTCCCCTCCTCACACACCGACTGACACCCACCCACCCACCCGCTACCCAACACTGACTCCTGGCATGCTTTTCATGAGAACCCCACTGACCAGGCTATGAAAACATGCCATCAGAGCTGGCATGAGGCCAGAGAGCGAGAGAGAGAGGGAGGGAGAGGGAGAGAGGGAGGGAGAGAGAGGGGGAGAGAGAGTGTGAGAGAGGGAGGTAAAGGGGGCACAAATACTACAGAGCATAGTGGACAGCATGTTATGTTTTCATTTCTCTCTTTCCCGCCCTTTTGTTGTAGTTCCGTTTTCCCTGTAAATGTGTTTGCAATACCATTTCCGATCAGTAATGACACACCAATGAATCAGATTGTGTGTGAGAATGTATTCAATTGACGTGCGTTGTGTGTGTGTACAGGGGATGGTGTGAGTCTCTGTGTGTGTGTGTGTGTGGGGGGGGGTGTTCAGAGGGAGAGGAGAGCTAGAGAAAGAGTGTGAAAAAGTGAAAAAGAGTACAGGAGAGAGACTGAGACAGAGACTGGTTCCAGAGAATGGCAGTGCCAATTTGGCACGTCATCAGGGGGCAGTGATCAAACGCAGTGACCCCTGCACACACACACACACACACACACACACACACACACACACAAGGACATTACGGGATCAACAGAGACCCCGTCGCCCTGTTGCCCCATTGCCCTGTACTCTCCCTCTCTCCCCACAGGCATCCAGCAGAGCAGGTGTCGTAACTGGATGTTTTTCTAGTAATGACTCATGTGAAAACCACCAAGGAAAGTTGTAAACATCCTAGTTTTTCTCTCTTTTCCTCTCTCTCTCTCTTACTCACTCACTCTCTTTTTCTCTCACACACACACTGAGTCACTCTCTCTCTCTCTCTCTTCCTCTCACTTACTCACTCACTCTCTTTTTCTCTCTCACACACTGAGTCACTCTCTCTCTCTCTCTCTTACTCACTCACTCTCATTCTCTCACAGTCTCTCTGTCTCTCATTCAATGTCTCTCTTCCCACCCTCACTTGCAATTCAGTTCAGATAAGCTCTATTGGCATAACATCTAAATAAAGTTGTAACAGCCAGTTAATTCATAGTGACACAACACAACACAACACAACACAACACAACACAATTAATTTCTTTAATTCATAGTGACAACACAACACAATTCATTTCTTTTTTTTTGTTCTGTTCATCCTCTTATTATTGTCCCCGAAAACTCTGCCTGTTTTCTTTCACAGTGATCCACAGATCAGGTTTACCAAAAAGCACAAAGTCAGTGTTGATGGTATCCAGACTAGGGCAGCGTTTTATGAGTCCTTGCGGAGGCGTCTGAATGGAGTGGTGCTGTCGAGAGAGAGTGTGAGTGTGTGTGTGTGTGTGTTTGTGTGTGTGTCCTTTCGTCGTGTGGCTTTGTACTGAGTGGAGTCATGTACACTGTGCTCTGCGTAAGACAGTGTGTTTACCAGCACACTCTGCAGCCACATGTATTCTTCCTCCCATAAAACACGAGCTGGAAGCGGTACTCCAGGGAATGTTCTCTCCCCATACACCCCTACACACACACACACACACACACACACACACACACACACACACACACACACACACACACACACACACAGACACACCAGCTCTCCCCCCCCAGTAAATGCTTGCTATTTTCCCAGAGAGGCTAGCCTGCAGGGTGGTCTCAGGAACAGAGCTGTCGCCTGTCTAACCCTCAGTCGCCACCCCACCACTCCAAACACACACACACACACACACACACACACACGCAATGGACTGTATGTTTCCTGTCCTGCCTAATGGAGCATTTAATGGCCCTGCAAGACTGTAAAGATTCTGAAGGAAAACATTTGAGAAGGAAAGCTATGTTCTGCCTCTGTGAAAAATAGAGGGAGAGAGAGCTAGAGAGAGAGAGAGAGAGAGAGAGAGAGAGAGAGAGAGAGAGAGAGAGAAAGAAAACATCTCTATCCAGGAATACGGGGCAGGCCTGCCTGCCTTAATGGGCGAGTGGAGGAGAAGAGAGGAGAAGAGAAGAGAGGAGAGGGGGAAGGAGAGGAGGAGTGGAGTGGGGGAGTGGCACCCACCAAGAGGAGGAGAAAGGCGAAAACAGGCCCACAGCTGTGTGACATCAACTTGTAAACAAGCTCCCAGAAAGGTCCCAGAGTGCATTGGGAGGCCCCAGCCAGTGTTTGGCTCCTCCGTCCACGGCTGAGCTCTCCAACAGAAAGGGGTTTTAGAGTGGTTGTGGTCAGAAGGAGAGAGCGGAGAAACCTCTGTGTGTGTGTGTGTGTGTGTGTGTGTGTGTGTGTGTGTGTGTGTGTGTGTGCGCATGCATATGTTTGTGTGCACATGCAAGGATCTGTGTGTGTGTGTGTGTGTGTGTGTGTGTGTGTGTGTGTGTGTGTGTGTGTGTGTGTGTGTGTGTGTGTGTGTGTGTGTGTGTGTGTGTGTGCGCATGCATATGTTTGTGTGCACATGCAAGGATCTGTGTGTGTGTGTGTGTGTGTGTGTGTGTGTGTGTGTGTGTGTGTGTGTGTGTGTGTGTTTGTGTGTGTGTGTATGTTAGGGGTGTGTGTGGAGGAAGCAGGCAGTTGGGATGGGTCAGGACCTTACAAACTGAATGGGGCGGTGTGCGATCTGAGGGGGTCCCTTTTAATCCCCCTCCCCACACACACAACCACACACACACACACACACACACACACACACACAAACATAAATCAGGGGGGACCCACTGGATAAGTAGCCCTAGCCCTCGTATATGAACAGTGGACTATTCACACACACAAGCACTTACACTCACGAGCATGTAAGGGACACATTCAAAGCCATCCATATTTGGTAAGGTTCACACGACCTCACAGCATCTCTACACGTGGAACCTCCATATAACCTCTAAAGTGGGAAAATTTTGTTACATCAGTGTGTGCATACATTTGTATATCAGTGTGTGTGTGTGTGTGTGTGTGTGTGTGTGTATGTGTGTGTGTGTGTGTGTGTGCACGCGCACTACATAATCCTGGCATGGCCCTGGCGTCCCTGTGTGGCTCCAGGTACAGAAATATCAGGTTGTGACAGTGAATGCGGATGCAAAGCTCCCATTGGTCTCGTCTGTGACAGGCAGGGCCGTCGCAACAAGGCAGGCAAACCAGGCAATTGCCTGGGGCCCCAGGCTGAAAGGGGCCCCCAAGATTGACTGTTCAATCATTTTAGTAGTGAAGTTGGTGGTGTTTTTCAACATAAAATGACTTTAAACTGGAGTTAGACAACTGTACAATACAAATAATTATATTGATGATGTTTGAAAATTAAAACAATGTGGTTCGTGTAAGTATTCATGGGGAGTGAAGGGCCCCCATGTCCTGTTTGCTTGGGGCCCCCAAGTACTTTGAAACGGCCCTGGTGACAGGCGATGAGATGACAGATACGCTGGGTAGTGGGAGTTCTGCCCAAGCATGTACCATACGACAGGTCAATGCATGCACGCGCGCACGCACACACACACATTCACACCTGCACACAATAGGATGCCTCTCTGATGAGACATCTAAGATACTAATAGCGCTTACCCACCATAACAATGCGATGTCATGTCTGTCAACTATCCACTATCTAGGACTTCAGCGGGTCAGCCACGTGTGATGCTCCTGGAGTAACCTCTCCACCAAACAACATCTCATGATCTACGATAACCATGGCTGTCCAATGACCCCTCTTTGCATCCTGAACACCCTGGCTCCCATAAAAAACACACACAAATCAAATGCCATGTTCTTTTGATTGGCACAACCTGCCCAGAGACAAAGAGACAATGCACTCCCCCCCTCAACACCCGTATTCCACGATGCACTGGGTATAAATCCATCAGGTACCCCCCCACCACCTAGACGACACCATTAAATTTGCTTTTATAACACCCCCCCCCCCAAACAGAAACACACACACACACACACACACATACACACACATCTCTTAAATGTCATGTTTCTCCACACTCCTGCTATAAATTTGGAGGTCCTGTGAGCACATTGTTAGGACGATGACACTCTTCAAAGGTTAACAGCCCTGTGACAGCCATGTGCCTAGGCTCTGTCCTTCCCTAAAGTTGGCCCTCCATGCCACCTCCAGCCCTATTTATAGCTCTTTGTTGTGGGGGACCTGCACAGCACAGACAGGAGTGGAGGCTTCTGTGTGGAGGCAGCCTGGCAGAGAGATGATGTTTGTGGGATAAGACACTGAGCAGCATGAGGTGCCAGGTTGTTGTGGTGGTGGTGGTGGTGTTGGGATTCACTGAGCATCCCTTAATGTCTTGGGGGTGGGGGTTGGGGTAAATAAACATACCTACTAGACATAACGTCACACAGGAAGGTACATACAGACGCACTAACACAAAATGAACGATTCCCACTCCAACTCTTTCTTTTGGACATCTCTTTCTTTGAGGTAATCTCATGGACATATCCAGGTCCTCACCCACGACTTCAAGGACACAAAACAAGAAAAAGTCTTGAGACCTGGAGCTACATAAAATTTTACTTAATCAACGAAAGAGCAGCGTGGTCATCAGCGAACTCCTGATGCTTTTTCTCAGTCGTTCTCCAGTAGTCCGCCATATATGGTATTTCCCAAAGAGCAAAAATACCATATATGGCAAAAGAGCGGTAGGCCATGGGGGGATGGCTGGAGAACCAACAACCAAAAAATCAGGATTCATTTGCTTGAGGCTTAATGCGTAGTCTTCATCAATTATTCCTCCATTGCCCCCATACAGCTGATATTTTAAATAGGTTTTCACAATTGAAATACACTTGCTTTTTCATGAAATTTTTTGCAAAAAATCTAAATTAAATAAATAAATACAAATCCAGCTATATTTAGCTCATCAATACTCCATTGTCCTCCCCATAAGTATTCAGGAAACCAAAATAAGCTCCAAGATGTAGTAAAATTTGAATATGGGGCTATATTAAATTAGAATTTCACAGGGCAATATAATGTTGTTGTTTTTTTTCCAGGGAATTCTAACATTTTACAGTAATCCATTTCCAGGTGTTCCATGGCTGGAAAAGCCACCTCTAAAATTCCAGATTCTTCAGGTTTTCCAGGGTGTGTCACGGAGTCATGCAGAGCCCTCTCCGATGTTGCAAACTCTCTCCAACCAGCTCTCTGACCTCACAATTTTTGAACTACTGAACCAACGGAGACCTGGATTTCACTTCACCAGT
This sequence comes from Sardinella longiceps, assembly GCA_027497455.2. Taxonomy (NCBI): domain Eukaryota; kingdom Metazoa; phylum Chordata; class Actinopteri; order Clupeiformes; family Clupeidae; genus Sardinella; species Sardinella longiceps. Next base: position 15,336,022 of record JAODXP020000012.1, on the reverse strand, counting down.
CCACTTTATGTATAATTAGCCACATGCTAGTAGTTCCCAGTTTTGGAGGAAGAGGAAGGATTTCCTTTCTACCTTGAAAGCAAATATATGAGAAGTTTATTTGCTAACAGAACATTGCCTGGCAGGCATCTCCTAAATAGCATGCTTGCTCAAAAATAACCTCATTATCAAGCGGTGCCATGCCTCTTTATCAGCAATATTTCCAAAATGATTGCAAGATGAAGCCAAACAATTTTTCAAACTTTGTACCACTATGTAAACTAGTGCCACACCAACCAGTGAGTGTATGCTTTGTGTAAATGGCTCCTTCAATAGGCCTCTGTTGTAACAGAGTTGGAGAGTTGGAGTACTCTCCTCAAACCAGACAGGGTGCTGAACTCATAGATTTATAATATCCAAAGCCCTGAAAGCAACATGGGTATCCTTTGAACACATATTGTAGCCTGATAGCCTTTTTTTTAGATATTTTTTTATATTTTTTTTGCCTTTAATTCGATAGGACAGCAGAGAGTGTGACAGTAAATGAGTGGGAGAAAGAGAAGGGCGAGATCAGGAAATGACCTTGGCTCGGACTCGAACCCCAGTCCCCAGATTTGTGGTACAACGCATTAGCTCGCTGAGCTACTGTGCCCCCGCCTGATAGCTCCTTGACTTAGCTAAGGCAGATAACTCTACTGGGGCCTTTTGCTGGAAATAAAAATGTGACCACAAAAAGCTAAGCTATTTCTTCACTTTGAGTCTTAGGTGTTATGAGCTGTGTGTGTTTTTTTTTTATTTGTTTGCTCTTAATGATGGTTATAATCAAAGATTATGAATCTATAAGATAGTTGAGATAAGTTATGCATCCCGTGAGAAATTCCATTCATCATTCCATAGTGAAAGAAGTGAATGAGAGGTGGAGGGTGGAGTGTGAATGTTCTCGCAGTGTGTTTTGAGAGTGTGCAGTATATGTGTAAGTGTGAATGATCTCAGAGTGTGTTTTTGGGGCTGTGCAGTAAGTGTGTGAATGCTCTTGGAGTGTGTGAGTCTGAGTGTGTTTTTGAAGCTGTGAAGTGTGTGAGTCTGAGTGTGTTTTTGAAGCTGTGAAGTGTGTGAGTCTGAGTGTGTTTTTGAGGCTGTGCAGTGAGTATGTGAAGTGTGTGAGTCTGAGTGTGTTTTTGAGTCTGTGTAGTGTGTATGTGAAGTGTGTGAGTCTGAGTGTGTTTTTGAGGCTGTGCAGTGAGTATGTAAGTGTGTGAGCCTGAGTGTGTTTTTGAGGCTGTGCAGTGAGTATGTGAATCTGAGTGTGTTTTTGAGTGTGTATGTGAAGTGTGTGAGTCTGAGTGTGTTTTTGAGGCTGTGCAGTGAGTATGTGAAGTGTGTGAGTCCGAGTGTGTTTTTGAGGCTGTGCAGTGCTGGGGCTCCCCATCAGTGCCTCTCTCAGAGGAACTCAAATGTCAGGGGCCCCCAGATGCTCCAGCTTCTGCTGGTGGAGTCCAGCCAATGGGGCCAAGGGGTGGGGTTGTTATTCCAAGTTCTCAAGAGAATTTTTTGAACTCGCCCCAGCCCACAAACATGTTGGGGACCCTCACCCCCCACCACACATACACACACACACACACACACACACACACACACACACACACACACACACACCTGCTCAGCAACCCCCCCCCCCCACACACACACACACACTTACAATCATCCACCCCTCCATACACTCACACACACACACACACACACACACACACACACACACGCACACACACACACACACACACACCCGTCAGTGCCCCACTTCCCTCCCTGGACCTCGCCCTGTTTCCCAGGCTGCCCTGTTTACGGGAAGAGCTGGAGTAGGACCACGTGCTGGAGCCTGAGTGGACTTCATAAAAACACTGCTCTCTGCACTCCTGTTTTCCTCTCTCTGCTCTCCTTTCTTCTCTCTCCATTTCTTCTCTTCTTCTCCTCCTTTCCGCCCTCCTGTTTTCCTCATCACCTTTGTCATTATTACTCTAAAGCCCTGCAGAACGGCAACAAGAACGTAGTCTGTGTCTTCACTTGTGCCTTCACAAATGGCCAGTTTAAAACAAGTTTTTTCCAATGGCTTGGAGTCTCTGATTTTGGTGGTGTAGCCCTGAAATGCCTGAATCAGGAGCATGAAGCATGATCCTTTTTTTAGACAAATCAAATCAACATTGAAAATCTGCAATGTATCATTTCAAAAGGAATGTTTTCTAGGTCATTCTCCTAAAAATCTTTACTTGGTTATCACATAGCCAAGGAGATTGTGTGTATTGGTAAATGAGACTTTATATAACCATTGTGTGTGTGTGTGTGTGTGTGTGTGTGTGTGTGTGTGTGTGTGTGTGTGTGTGTGTGTGTGTTAGATCGTCAATGTCCATCAATAATCAGAGGTTCCGTTTATTCAGCCTTTGTTCATGCATATCTCTCCTGTGGAACCTGACTAAGGTAGTAGCATTGATCCTCCTCACATAGCCTACTACACTCACAATGGGACCTGACCCACTGACACACTCTCTCCCTCTCTTTCTCTCTGTCAACATTTATGCATTTTATGCTGAAGCAGTTTTTCTATCATCAGAACAAGTTGTCTGCAGAGAATTGCACGGGTAAGCACTCTGTTCAAATCAAAACAAAACAAGTGGAAATGACAAGGTTATAGCTTCTCAGCTCTCTAACTTGCTCTCCGGTGCCTAAATGGAATGTCAACGCATTAAATCATTCCACTACAAGGAGAGACATTACAATGCATTTACTTGCAACACAATATGAAATTCTATTTCAACAGTCAGTATTATTCAAATAATAATTATTTAGGTTCATCGGGTATAAGAGGGGGTTTATTATATTTTACTGTGGACAGGCCACCAAAATTGGGGACTGTCCCCAGACCTCACAATTGTCTGGTCACCTTAATTTAGACTTTGAAGCCCACCTTAAGTAATAATAATAAAAAAACATCTCCTAACTATACCCTGACCTGATTGTCCACTTGTTAATGACTAATTGTGTTGTGTTGTGTTGTGTTACTGAGAGCCGGATCAGCCCACCGCAGCACACACGCCCAGGGAGGTTCCCATGAGTCAGGAGATTGCTCAGGCCAGGATGTGGGTCAGTGTGACATCTGGACCAGTGGACCAGTAGCATCTGTGCTGACCTACTGCACTTCCATCCATAGGCTAAACTTCTTATGTAAGAGTTTGGGAATGCTGTGAATCAGCATTGTGTTATCCCTCTCTCTGAAACTCAACTCTTCTTTGCAGAGTGCTAATAAAGTAACAGGAGGTTACTTTAGGATAATCAAAACACAATGCATTGCAAATAATTATGCATATGCTGTCCTTATGCTGTAGTATGTAATGGACAATTTAGTGGTAATACCACTCTTAATTGAGTCGTTGCATAGACATGCATTGAAAAGATAACATCAAATAAAGTCCCATGTGACTTCATCTTCTTTTCTATTTGCTTTTCTTTTAGAAAATATAAGTTATTCAGTTATTTTCAGGAACAGCATGAGTAATTGGCAAAAAAAAAAAATAGTTTGTTTTCAATAAAATCCAAGTTATTTATATAGCCCAAAATGCTTATTTGGTGATAAAAAGTGGTATTCACCATCATTGCATAGATTATTCTGGGAAAATGAACAAAGACAGCATATGCATAATAATTTAGAATGCAGTGTACAAATGTTTTCAGCATAATGTCTGTATACCTAAGAGCTTATGTAAACTTTCACAGAGAACAACACAGGCTCAGATACACATGCTCACAGATATGCTCTCTCTCTCTCTCTCTCTCTCTCTCTCTCTCTCTCTCTCTCTCTCTCTCTCTCCACTCACACACACACACACACACACACACACACACACACACACACACACACACACACACACGTAGCAGAGGTCTGCTTGACCGCTCACTGGTCTAAAACCAGCCATCTCGTCAACTACTACAAACCCATGGCATGGGAATTGAGTGCTTTAAGCAAAAGCCAGGCTTCCAACTCAGCAGTTAGACGCGTTCTTAAGGCTAGTGGTGTGAGGATTTACCAACCCGATTTACCATGTACTGCCCAGGCTAGTTGGCATTCATTATAAACGAGTGCTGGCAAAATTAACTGATTAATCACGTGATCCAAAAAATTTAACTCTGATTAAAAAAAATTAACTCAGATTAATCCTGATGGATATGGTTCCACTTTTATGGCATGTATTATGTTCAATTTCAGTTAGAAAAAGGCTTGGCTATCAAGTCAAACTATACAAAGATCGTGGCCTAGCTCCTGACTGTCCAACAACATGTTTGGGGAATCCTGGGGGTAGGAGACAGGTGTGAATTGTCCCATTTGAGACAAACAAAGCCAACTATTTAGTACCCGGGCCTTTACAGGGCAAAATAAAGATCCCACATACCCTAGCATCCAAATTCTTACTGGAGTAAATGAGTTGTGATTAAAAGTGATTAATCACGATTAATAATCGGAAAATTTTGTGATTAATCAGATTAATTTTTTTAATCGTTTGACAGCACTTTTATAAAGACAAACACATAAACACAGCAGTATCAGAACACCACATCAGGCAAGCAGCCTGTTAGAGAATGCTCCAAGTGAGGGATGTAGGTCAGTGGAACCTTATCTATGCAATAACATACCTGACTTGCAAAAAAAGCATTGTGCTCCACTACCCTATAGGAAGATTGTCCATTGATTGATCATTGATCATTGATAGCCTCTGGCTTTCTATTGATTTGACTCTTTTCTTAAACATCAGACTGTGCAAAATGTGGGCCAACTAAGGGAAGGAAAGTGCATGTTTTTGTATATATCGTGTGTGTGTGTGTGTGTGTGTGTGTGTGTGTGTGTGTGTGTGTGTGTGTGTGTGTGTCTGGGTGGGGATGGAGGGTGGGGTTAAAGGGATGAGAGAAGGGCCATAGAAAGTGTTAATCTACATTCTGTAAAGTTAATCAAGTGTCCCTAATTGGTCTTCTGTAGGGATAATCTTCATGGAAATTTGAGATATTGTTATGCTCAAGTTGTTGTAAAGAATGCAGTGCATTGACAAACTTCACTCTAAAGTACATGCATTCATACCATAGAACTACAGCAGCAGCTAGTGTATTCCTGGTGTGTGTGTGTGTGTGTGTGTGTGTGTGTGTGTGTGTGTGTGTGTGTGTGTGCGTGTGTCCAATATACCGTATGTATTTATGTATCTGTGATGAAGAGGTTTTTCCAAACTGTTAGACATCACTGGCTGATTGATGGCGGGGAAGATGTAGCACAAGCTCCATAGGGGTTTGGTTGAAGATAGAGATGGAGGCGGTAAGAGAGATGCTGAAGACTGGGAGCTCCAAAAACACACCAATAGAAAAAGAAAGTTGTGGGAAATATTTGCAGAGGTGATTAAAAATGACACCATACAATTGACACATTTGATAGCCACAAAACTGGCACAAACAACATGGCCTGTCACAAATTCAGCACCGGAGAGCCGTCTCTTCCTGACTTTAAACCATAGATGTCTTCACACTGATCACTAGAGAATTACACTCCACATCAAGACTAAATTTATGGAAGATTATGTTGACTTGTTGTACAGACAGGCACCCATTTGACATAGTTTTGGGAAGATTTTACTAAAGTGGCCCAGGGTCTCATCAACACTGGAGCATGCTATGGATCAGTTGACACAGATGCAGTCGTTCCTCATAGTGAGACACTGTGTGATTGACCAAGAAAAAAAAAAAAAAAAATGCCATGGTCGGGAGGGAAGTCTAATCCAGGGTCCATCTAAAGTCAGTGCCTCGTGCCAGAGGGGACGTTGCAATACCAACTGCTATGTGGACCTATGAACGGGAGGTCATACATACGCTGTCTTGACATGCCATTATGTCACAGAGTAATCACAGAATACACGGCACAGGTAAAGTGAGCACCAACTCTGGCTTAACCTCGCTCAGCTCCCTGAGAAGGTTTTGCTGTTGGACTCTCCCGTCACAGCTCAAGGTTTGTTAGGAGCAGCTGTGGCAGCCATGAGGGAGATGGTTGAAGCATCTCAGAAAGATTCAGAAGCTCTACACGACACACCCTGAGACAGGTCATTGACAGCCTACGCCAGCACGACTTCATTACGACCACAGATTTGAAAGACGTGCTCTTTTATATATCCGTGACAAACAGACAAAAACACTTTCTGAGATTTGCCTCACAGAATACAGGGCACTGTACTACCATTTGGACTCAAACTTAGCCCATACTGCTTCACAAGGTCGTATTTTAATTTCAAGTCTTCTCATTTCGGTAGAATGTTTGTTAGTTAGTGAGTTAGTTAGTTGGTTGGTTTATTTTCTCCGGAGGGAAATTTGTTTACACAGTTTCCTTTCTGCATTGATCTTCCATACACTAAGCATAGAGTATACACATATGCATAAGCATATAAGACAAGAACACATTTGTATAAGGGGATGTACAAAAGCGCATAGGACAAGCACAAAAGACAACACATTTGTATGGGTTGGTATAGGCACAGAGGTGGCATTGCATTTGGTGGGGTTTGGAAAGCATGGGGAGGAAGATGGAGACGCCCATTACAAAACTAATTTAGTTTTGTTTAGGATTGAGATGGCTGCGGGGATGAGGCTTCTAATGTAGCGTGCTTTGTTGCATCTAATGCTGCTGAATCTTTTGCCAGAGATAGCAGGAGTTGAAATAGATGGTTGAGTGGGTGTGTGATGTCTTGTGATATTGTATGTGCTATTCGTGATAGGGCTTTGGTATTTAGTTCTTGCAGGTTTGGAGTTTGTAGGCTGATTATTTTTGTGGCAGTGCGGTTTACCTGACTGAGTTTATTGTGGTTTTTAACTGTGAGCATGTTGAAGAAGCAGGTGGAACAATATAACAGAATGGGTTGTACAATACTAGCAGTAGGTGAGGGGCAACAGGAAGTCCTTTAATTTTGTGTATGGCTGACAGTCTTTCATTTCCTTTTTTTCTGGATGTCTGTGGTGTGGTGATCAAAGGTGAGTTTTGTGTCTATTGTTAATCCAAGATATTTGAAGTGATCCACTGTCTGTACTGATTTATTTGTGATTATGATGGGAAGATCGGATTGTGTGTTCTCAAAGACCATTTCTTTTGTTTTGCTTACGTTGAGGATAAGGTAGTTCTCTTCACACCATTTGGTGAAGTGAGAGACTATGTTGAGATATGTCTGTGTTGAATGTGTGTCTGTGAGGAGGCCTACAATGACTGTGTCATCGGCATATTTGAGGAAGATGGTACTGGGTGAGGGCCTACAGTCATTTGTGTATAATATGTATAAGAACGGGCTTAAGATGCAGCCCTGCAGGGCTCCAGTGTTGGTGGTGAGAGTAGGTGTGGTTGTTGTGCCTACTGTACCTGGACTGTCTGCTGACTGTTGGAGAGGAAGTTGAGGGCAAGGGACTTTGAGTTGGTGGAGTTTCTTTGATCAGTAGATGTATTACATAGATAGTATCAAAGGCGGAGCTGAAGACTGCAAACAAACTGGGTAGTCTAGATGCTGGAGAAGAAGATGTAGCAGGCTACAGCATCCTCAGTGCTCCTCTTGGCTTGAAGGGGGTTCAGATGCTGATGGACATATGGCAGGATGGTATTGAGCAGCAGGTACTCCAGGCACTTCAGCAGAATGGTGGTGAGGGCGATGGGGCGTAAGTCCTTCAGTTCCTTTGCTCTGGGTCTGGGTTGTTTAGGATGGAGATGGCTGAGGGGATGAGGCTTCTACTGGGTGATCCATTGTCTGTACTGATTTATTTGTGATTATGATGGGAAGATCGGATTGTGTGTTATCAAAGACCATTTCTTTTGTTTTGCTTATGTTGAGAGGAAGGTAGTTCTGTTCACACCATTTGGTGAAGTGAGAGACTATGTTGAGATATGTCTGTGTTGAATGTGTGTCTGTGAGGAGGCCTACAATGACTGTGTCATCGGCATATTTGTGGAAGATGGTGCTGGGTGAGGGGCTAGTACAGTCATTTGTGTATAATGTGTATAAGAACGAGCTTAAGACGCAGCCCTGCGGGGCTCCAGTGTTGGTGGTGAGAGTAGTTGTGGTTGTTGTGCCTACTGTACCTGGACTGTCTGCTGACTGTTGGAGAGGAAGTTGAGGGCAAGGGACTTTGAGTTGGTGGAGTTTCTTTGATCAGTAGATGTATTACATAGATAGTATCAAAGGCGGAGCTGAAGTCTGCAAACAAACTGGGGAGTCTAGATGCTGGAGGCAGGCAGGCTACAGCATCCTCAGTGTCCCTCTTGGCCTTGTACGCGAATGGGAGGGGATTCAGATGCTGATGGACGTGTGGCAGGATAGTATTGAGCAACAGGTACTCCAGGCACTTCAGCAGAATGGGGGTGAGGGCGATGGGGCGGATGTCCTTCAGTTCCTTTGCTCTGGGTTTTTTTCGTTACTGGGATTATTGTTGCTGTTTTCCAGTTTGGTGAGATCATTTGCCATTATCCAGTTTAAGTTTGTAGAAGTCTACTTGTTCTGGGAATACAGGGCAGCCGAGTGATTCTCGTGAAACCAACATATTTATGTCCGCACAAATTTTGATGGTCATATGTGTCAGTAATTTTTCATGCGATACCATTTTTTGTAATGGTTTCGTGTCCTCTTTCTGGATTTTTTCCATTTAGGTTATTTATTTATTTTTTTTTACTTTTTTATGCTTTTTATGGGTAAATTCTCACTGCCATTATGTGTTCGGACTAATTTTTTGGCCTTTTATTTCTGTCATATTTGACAATGGAGGCTTTTTGTTGTATGTGTAAGCAATGGTCAAATGTATATTTACCTCCGCCAAGGACGTTATGTTTTCGCCAGCGTCTGTCTGTCTGTCTGTCTGTCTGTCTCAACAACTCGAAAAGTACAGCATGGATTTGGATGAAATTTATGGACAACGTGTATATTTGGACAAGTAAGAACTGTTACGATTTTGGTGGCGATCAGTGATCCAGAACACGATCTGGAATTTATATTGTGTCTCTGACCACATTGCCTTGGCAGAGGTCTGTGCTCTCCGAGTGCTTTTAGAACATTCAGTTTATAATTTTTAAAAAATGTGTGGCTAAGGTCATTATCATTACCATCATGTTTTTTTTATAATACAATAAAAACTAGTTGGAATTTTTTAAATTAATGTCAGATTTCCTGTTATGCATCACTTGGAAGAGAAGATCGGAAAGAGATAAAAGTTAAATTGGTCAACTTTTTTGTAGTCTTGAAAATCTACCATTAAATTCAAAACTGACTGCAGGTCACACAACTGGTTCTCAAATCAATCAAAAAATTTGAAATCAATTTAATAAGTATGATAAAAAATTATTATGTAAGTAGACATTCATGTCCCAATGTCACGAAAGTAAAATGATTTAAAAGTCATAATATCAGTGAAGCTTGTGGAAATTTTTCTCTTAAATTTTCTAAATTATCTATTATCTAAACAGGACAAAATCATCTTAATCTGTGTTTTGTGCAGCCTATAGCCATTTACTATTCTAGACCTGATGTAAGCTATTCAATGTTTTAATTTCCTGAAATTCTCACCAAGAAGATCTGCTGGTGTGATACCAATTCACCAAGTATTTTGCACTTGTCGCTCTTGAAGACAATGAGAGATTCAGCGTTGCACCCATAACACATCCTAGCCTGACATACCCCGACCATAATACTGCTGTTCATCCGTATTCATGGTCTGGAGGTTCTTTAACCTGACACGATTTATAGGGCAGGGGGGAGGGCATTCAGTTCTGGTTTGAAACGATTGGACAGCTCGTCTATTCAGCTTCGCTTATTGGCCGGTAGTCTCTCTACCGATGTAAACAAGAAGACCGTCCCAAGACCATGGATGCTGATGAACATTCATATGGGTGGGCTATGTCAGGTTAAACACATCCATGATTAATTATGTATCGCAAGTCCAACCTTTTTGAACTTTGCGCTGGTGCAAAGTTTTTTTTTTTGTTTTTTTTTTGCACTGTGAAAATAGCAGAAAATCTTTTTTTCATTATGCATTGCTGTTTGGTGTTGTGTGTGTGTGTGTGTGTGTTTTGTTAAAGCAATAAAAACATATTAACAACAACAACAACAACAACAACAAAAAATAGAACAATATCGCATGAATGCCCCCAAAGCACCTTATGATACCCGCCTGTGACATTTGTCATCAAAGTAGGTATGTAAAAATATACGGTTGTTAATCAGCATCAGACATTGGTAAATTAGGATTGGCACCTAAATGGCAGAGGTAGCCTTCCTCCCAACAAAAAAGGTCTTTGGTATTTTTTGCCCTCAACGGTGCCTTCCAGGCAGCACTACCTCCAAGGCACTACTCCCCTTGGTTTAGGGTTAAGATGAGGGTTGAGGGGGTTAGGAATAGGATAAAGGTATAGTGCCTTTTAAGCTGTGCTGTCTGGAAGGTGCTGTTGGGGGCAAAAAACACCATTGAGCAACAAAAAAAGTGTTAATTGCTCTCAGAGACCAGGTTTGTAAGCGAGTGATTCTATTGACTTGTACAAACAACTGAATTGGTATGCAAAGTTAGTTCACACGTATGGCATCCGGACTGCTACAATACCCCCACCCTTCTTGTTCAATCTGTAGTGTATTTAAACAAGGCCCTGGTTATTGTTGGTTAGAGAATCTCGTTAAACTGTGAAACAGGAGCATTCTTCTCCCTTAGTGCGCACTATTAGAAGATCAAACCTGTCTCTGGATTTGTTCTGAAGTCCTGACCGAGTTTTTACATCTGGTGCTCAAGTAATAGTTATGAGTGGTTCCTTTTTTATAAAAGAATTGGCTTAACCTGCTTGCTGAACTACTTTGGTCTCTGAAAACAATGAGCTTGATAACAGCTGATTCCAATGTTGCTTTCTGTTTCAACTGTTCATTATCCATTAATAGTGATTAAACATTGCCTCTCTTATCTACTTACTGTAATATGTGTCTTGTTACATGCACTTATACACTCCTTGTCAGCTCATCTGAAACAGAAATACATTCAATGTTATTCTGTTTCTGACATATTCTTACATCATGGCCTTCTGCACAGCTGGCATTCCCATGTCTATCTTTGTAAATCATAACCATGTTTATATACAGTACACTGCTCCTTTTTTGTGCACTGCAGGTTGCTCTTGTGCACTTCAACCCTACACTTCACCCTTAACTTAATTATTTCCTGCTTACTATGCTCAACTGTTGTCTTGTAAAAAAAAAAAAAAACAACAACAACAAAAAAAAACAATGTTATTTGTTGTATGTTATGTTATGTTATGTTATGTTATGTTAAAAACAATGCTATGCTAAATTTAGTTAAATTCCTCTACACGGGAGACTATTAAATAAAGTATGTCCATATTGCATTGTAAGAGAGAATGAAGGCTCTAAGATATTCTTTAGATGTAGATTTCCGTTAAACTAATGTTGCATGTGCTCTATGGGCCCTATTCTCCCAAGTGTGTGTGTGTGTGTGTGTGTGTGTGTGTGTGTGTGTGTGTGTGTGTGTGTGTCTGTGTTTGCATAATTGTGAATGTTTGATGTATATGCCATGGAGAGGGCCCCACAGTAATTAGGTCTCCTCTTAGGGTGTAGGGGCACTGTAAACCCCTGAAAAGGTCATGGAGTTCGGGGAACTCTCCTGAACCAAGTGCCTCCTCCTAACCACCACCACCAAAGTGACTCAGTCCTGGAATCGTCCCAGAAATGGCGTGCATCTGGCCCAAAGCCAGAAGAATGTTGCTGCAATGGGGTAATTACTGTAACACACTCACACACACACACACACACACACACACACACACACACACACACACACACACACAAACAAACAAAGAAGAGACAGTTATATGCAAATATCATTGTTGGGTATTTGGATATTCACTGTTGAGCATGTGAGAACTTGGTGTTTAAAGGGTACATCACAGAGGAGAGGAGTGGGAAATCTATCTGTCTGCACCTCATGCACAACACTTTTCCTTTGCCATTCACGTGCTGATGCCCTCGAGCATGTCTGACCTATATTCACCCGGGGGAAGTTGAGGACACGCCTTTAAGTAGTATAGCACTGCTGGTCACACAGCCATGCACTGACAAAGCACCTGACTTCAAGTAAAGTCCACATGCTAGTCAGCCCATGCTAGTGAGCCCATCCAGAGAAAGGGACTGTTTATCCCAAGCTAAGAATTCCATACGTACGTGCACACACGCTCATGTGAAAGTGTGCTTGTGTGTGTTTCTGCACCTCTCAACATGCATGTGTGTGTGTGTGTGTGTGTGTGTGTGTGTGTGTGTGCGCGTGACAGACAGAGAGTGTTTTTGCTGGAATGAACTGGGGCTTTCTGTATAGCATATTTGTAGGTGAACAGGAAGGGTTATGATACCTTGTGTATGTGTGTTGTGTTTGAAAACAATGTTGATATGTATCTTTTGCTAATAGTTCATCACATCTTAGAATTGTGTGTGTGTGTCACGTGTGTGTGTGTGTGTGTGTGTGTGTTAGAATGAACCCACCGACCTGACTGTCCATAAGCTCAGTCACCGCCAACCAACCCCCCCCCCCTCTCTCTCTTTCTCTCTCTTCCCTTTCCCCTTCCCCCCCCCACCCTCCCCCACTGAACTCAGCTTTATCCTGGTGAACCTGCTTGTGTAAATGGACTCTACAGTGTGGAAAGCCGATATGGGCAAAGAGAAAGAGACATCAAAAGAGAGAAAAAAACAAAAATGTAAAGAAAAGGTAAAAACAACTGAATGACAAAGCTGTCCATCTAAACAAGTAAAAGCCAGGAACTGGAATCAGTGAATGCAGATCTCAATTTACAGGTAAGCCTACATACTGTACAATAGTGACAACAATATAAATAATAAATAATAATTAATGAAATAAAAAATAAATGAATAATCGAATGGTTTAATTAAATAATTTAGAGACCCTTTTTGTTTCATTTGTGACTGCTGCTACTATTCCATGCAGCCAGCTATAATTCCAACAGGTGGTAACAACCCCGTCAGCCTTGCTATAAATATGTTCATTTTACATTTATTCCATGCAGCCAGCTATAGTTCCAACAGGTGGTAACAACCCCGTCAGCCTTGCTATAAATATGTTCATTTTACATTTGAAGAGTTCAGATGCAAAACCCCCTAAACACCATTTTTGTGAAAACTGAGTTAATGATATTGTGTGAATCCCATATAAATCTAGAATATGTAAATGAAATGTTTTTGTGAAAAAATAAAATAAAACCTGCTCCCCGTCGTGTCTAAAATATCTATTTACAATCAAAACACTGTAAACGCCTGATAAAAAATGGCCTTTTTCTCAAAAAGTGATCAAGTGGAGTTAGGGGGTTTTGCATCTGAATTCTTCATTTACATCTATGCATTTAGCAGATGCTTTTATCCAAATCGACTTACATTTTGTCAACTATCAACTTCAGGGCAAATATCCCCTAGAGCAGCTTAGGGTTAAGTGCCTTGCTCACACAACTGTGGCAGCCGGGATTCGAACCCACAACTTGCAGACCACTAGCTCACTAGAGTCGGGGTCCTTAACCACTATGCTACCACCACCCTTTTTTTTAAATCTTTAAATCTAAAACATTTTAAATGTTTTAAATAATTCAAGATTAGGGGAACTCATAGCACTGGTCAAGCAGTGACCTGAGAAGCCTTGTAGGCTCGTGCGGCCCGTAATCTGCCCTGTCAGAGACTTTGCTAAGCTGCTTTGGGCCAGTTTACAGTAAGTTATTTTGTTCTCTCAGAGAAAAACTAGGTTTTCCTGTTCTCTCCTCCTCTCTCTATTTAAAAACACAGTTATGTGTGTTACATCACAGCAACTGGCCAATTTGTTCGGAAGATTAGAAGGTCACGTTCTGAACAGCATCTGTTACAGCAGGGGTGGGCAATTCTTTTGGCTGAAGGAAGGGCCACATTGGGTTTTAGATACTGGCTGACAGGCTGGGTGTTAACAGTCAACCTGTTGATGGGTGTTGATACCGGTAAATTGGTAAGTCTCAAACCAGTAGCCTCACTTTCTTGAGAGGACATGTTAACATCTAGGGTTTAGGGAGGGAATAACAACAAATTTGACAAATCATGTAATCTAATTCCCCTTGGCTAAATGAGAAATTACTCCCTGCCCCAGGGCCTTAATTTGCCTCCCTCTGTGTTACAGCATCTCAATCACTAGTAGTCACAGTAGGGAGTCAGTCAGCACCCATTGATTTCCTTATCTCAAAGTGATAGCGGAAGACTGGAAATGTACACACACACACACACACAGGGGCGTAGCACCGAATTCTGGGCCCTATGCACATCAATTGGCCATGGGCCATCAATTGGGAGCTCCCCTCCTTTCAAGTCACCTTGAGTCAGCACTACACTGCATGCTTTACTATTGAAGTGCACCTCACATCAGGTGACATAATGCAGTGACCCAAATTCACGAAACACATGTTAAAGATTTGATGAGGAGTGTGTGTGGGGATCCCAACAGGTTCTAAACAGCATGCCTCAACTGTTTTAATGAACTATATTATACATAGAGGTGTTTCACATGCACCCATATAATATATCAGCAATATACCCATATATAGGTCAGCAAGGAGCTGACGTGAGACCTGAGCAATTTCTTCACAACTCATGCCTAGCTTCTTTAAAGGCTTACGATGGCAATGAGAATAAAATAATTTTGTGCAAAAGACACCAAATGGTGAAACGACAGTTAACAGAACAGAAGCGGGCATATGAAAAAGCTATCAACAGCACTTAGCAAGGTGAAACAACAGCGCTATGAGTTGATTCATTCCGGATAATTCCTTTAAATGCAATACATATTAGATTAAATGAGGTATAAGCCAGAAGCCTGACAAACAGGCTCTTGAGGTAATAAGAGGGAGGTTTGCTAACATTCTAGATGCACTACTTGGCTAGCTGGCTAGCTTGGCTAGCTGGCATCCATTACATAAGCAACGCCCAGCTACCCCCACCCTGAGCTCCTGTGAGTCCAACCTGCACTTCTCACTCATCAGCAGTCTGAAAAGCAGCAGGCACATCAGGGCTGGTCTCGGCCCGCATCTGGCCCTCAGGTCAGCCGGATTTAGGTTAGAATGATGAAGTTAAAATCTATCCCCACTTGGCAAAATAGCAATTGCAGCAGAACAGACAACATTTTGATGTTAATCTGAAGTCTGAAGTCTATTAGTGATTTTATTAGTGATTTAAGACAGCTGTGTATAGCCTAGAGCCTATGGAGTGTCTCTATGGACTACAGCTAAATATTTGTCTTTGTGAGACCGTCCCCCACAATGTCTACCATGAACCTAATTCTAACCTGTTCCGTGCAACCTCCAGCACTGACCTAATCTCGATCTGGCTTGAAGTCCAGCTCAAATCTATGAGATAGAAACCTTTGCTTTCCTTATATAATTGCTAATCTGTTGTAAATGGCTACCGTTGCTTCTTACTGACATGTGCTGAGAGACAGATACGGATGAAAGGATGTGATCAAATCAAATACACAGAGGGGCTCAAGTATGTAAGTCTAAGTGATTGTGAAGAAAAGACAGTGACAGAGAGCTAGCAAGAGAACAAGTGACAGAGAGCTAGCAAGAGGGGAGAAATAACAGGATTATAAAAGTGTGTTTGCACTTGTCTGTTTTGTGAGAAAGGAAGAATCAAGGGGGCAACAAAGCTTTGGTATAATTTGCCAGAGGAAAGGAATGTGTGTGTGTGTGTGTGTGTGTGTGTGTGTGTGTGTGTTTGTATGTGAGACAAGTTGCAAATTGGAGCGATGAAATATGAATGAACAGATGAGAGGACCAGAAAGGGTGGGGGGGTCTTCACACTTCAGCACGGTTTCAGCTGGCTAGCCCTGTCCCCCACACAGTCCGTCCGACCCACATGGGCATGTTCCATTGGATGCCCCTCAATTCCTTCAGAGAGGCATCAGAACAGAAGTCCCCCCCCCCATCCCAACTTCAGCATGCTCACAAAAGCACAGCCCTATCCAGAGAGGCAGACACACAATGCCCTTGCCTCTCAGCTTCAACTAAGGCCTTTCTTCCCGACCACACCAGGCCGCGGGTCAGATAGGTTTATACAGGCCTTTGAATTGAGCAAAGAACCGCATTTCGTTTATGTTGTTTTAGAAAGATGTATCGACTACTGCCCTTCCAAAAAAGCTGAAAAGAGTTTTTCAGATTGGTTATGCACCTGACGATGGGGAGTGAAGGTGATGACAGTCTCAGCTCACTCTCACACTCTCAAATTAGAGAATCATTCTGAGTTTACTCGTATTCCTAGCCTCTGGCAAACCTTCAACTCAGTCCTGTGCCCTCTACTCTGCTTTCTGCCCTCAATCTCTTCACTTCTGCTCTCTGATTTTGCCCAGGCATGTCCCTGCCCCTATCACCTTCCTTTCTGCTCTTGCCTTTTATTTCTGCCCCCAATCACTGCCCCCTGCCCCCAATCTTTCCACCGCTCTGTTTCTGCCCCCTGTCGGCACCCTTCTGCCCTCTCCCACAACACCCCCCCCCCCCTCCCCTCCACTACCCGCCTTCTTGCCCCTGCCATTCGATTGCACTGCTTTGTGCCCCATCAGACTGTCCTGCCGGTCAGCTGTCTGTCACCCTGGGTCCATGGGCTCCTCCAGGCTTCTTGGGTGGCTGCTTGTGACCAGCAAAGTCACTTAGTGTCTCGCGCCTAAGAAGCTCTTTGTTGTCATCAGATTCATCCAGTGGGATTTTGGCTAATCTGCTATTAAAGGGTCCATTAAAGATGTGGCCCCTGGACTTTAAGGTCTGCTCTCTCACTTCTCTCTGCTCGACAGCGCCGATCGCACAAGCACACTGCTGCTCGGCATACTGTAATAAACTCAACTATCCTTGACTAATAATAGGAGACAGAGGAGAATTCCTACCATTGACCATGGGATCAACAAAGGGGGGGGGGATTTATGTCAAAAGAAAGAACAGGGTGGCCCAGTAAAATTAATTGGTGATTATAACATGTTTGGAGTTGGGACTGCAGACCTGGCTGAACACGCTAGGATAGGAGGAATGAGGTAAGAGCGCAGTGCTGCTGCTGCTGCTGGCGGTGTGTGTGTGTGTGTGTGTGTGTGTGTGTGTGCGCGTGTGTGTGTGTTGATGCACATGTGGGGATCCTGTGAGAATGCCATCAGCACACCCAGCACTTCGTTCACGGTTAGAATGATGAGGGTATTTGATATGCAGTGAGTAAGCAGTTTTACAGTGCACTATGGTAGTTGTGTGTGTGTGTGTGTGGGGGGGGGGGGGGGTGGTTTGGTTGGATAAGTTGTAAGGTTTACCATAACCACTCACTCTCATGACAGAATGACAGGAATGACCCCCCCCCCCCCCCCAAAAAAAAAAAAAAAAAAACACACACACACACACACACACACACACACACACACACACACACACACACACACACACATACAATGAAATACAGATTGATTGATTTTGCATGATGAGTAATGGGGGGGGGGGGGGTGTAGGGTAGGCTAATGCGTTTCTAATCTGGCACTTTGACATGCTTCTGTAGTCTAATTTAGTAGTCATGCTTGCTGGCTCATCTAATGAAAACAAGTGCCGGGAATGAAAACAAATGTACACAGCTGCTAATGAAGAGAGGGACAAAAGCTCTCTGACACAACGGGGGTAACTACGTGCGCTTTGGCACCGTGCCAAACGGGATGTTGTTGTCTTGAAAACAAGCTTCAAGCCAGCTTAGTAGCTTGTGTACAGAGAGAGAGAGAGAGAGAGAGAGAGAGAGAGAGAGAGAGAGAGAGAGAGAGAGAGAAGGAGAGAGAGAAAAAAACACTCCGTGTTAAATTACTGGACGTGCTTGGCCAACAGCTCACAGACAGAGAGTGTGTGTGTATCTGGCAAATATTTGTCCATATTGGTGAAGCGTGGTGGTAATATTTACTCTGTCAAAAGATATGGTTGTTCCAATGGTCCGTGCTGGAGTGCTTCAAGCGAACCGCCTCACCTTCCCTGTGTGTATTTATGCGGGGAGGGGGCGAGGGCACTTCCTAGCTGACAGGGGTCGAGATACTCACAACGTGGATGCAGAAATGAATGGTGGGCTCGACCTCTACATCATGAAAGACCGATTTCTGATTGGTTCCTTGTTCAGATGGAATACACGAGGCCATGGGTATATATTGTGGCAAGGTGTAACCCCATTTACGCAAAAGAGAAACTTGAGAGGGAACATTTACGCACTCTCCAGACACGTCCCTCCAGATAACGCAGAGTTTTTCTTATCAAACGCCTGTTTTTTGAGAAAATGCGAACGCAAATCCAGAAAGCTCCACAGATCATTGAAGTACTGAAGAAGAAGTCCGTTGGGCTACAGCATTTCAAACCGACGTCTTCGGTCTGCGTATTGGACGCCAAGGATGCTGTTCCCACCGCGCAGTGCCCACACAGTCTTGATGCTCTCCCAGGGCCAACCAGCTGGCCAGTATTCGGCAGCCTTGTTCAACTGCTCTTTAAAGGCGGACTGAAACGCCAACATCAGGCACTGGTAAATAACAATAATAATAATAACAATAACAATAATGATAATAATAATAATAAATCCCTGTATTTTACAACACAGCCTATACATAGCCTATAAATAATATTGCAATGCTTTTAGGAAAAATAACAACAAAAAAACCTAACCTAAACTTTATTTATTTCAGGTGGATTACCATAAAAAGTTTGGAAAGATTTTCCGCTTGAAACTTGGTTCTTTTGAATCAGTGCATATTGGCGCGCCCTGCTTGTTGGAATCGCTGTATAGGAAAGAGGGCAACTATCCCCAAAGACTGGAGATCAAACCATGGAAAGCCTACAGAGACTTTCGGGACGAGGCTTACGGACTTCTCATCTTGTAAATATATATTTCTTTACCCGTCTAGTATTTGATGTTTGTGGGTTGGTTTGAATATGCGAAATGACACATTACCACCCACACAGGGAGGGAAAAGACTGGCAGAGAATGCGGAGCGCATTCCAACACAAACTGATGAGACCGAACGAAGTGATGAAACTCGATGGTAAAATCAACGAGGTCCGTCAGAGCTAAATTCTTGGTTTAGTCACATCTAGCCATATGGATTGCATGGAGGAGAGATTAACTGATACAACGTGTTTTTTGTTTTTTTTTCCTAAAACAGGTACTTGCAGATTTCATCAAAAGAATTGGCGTCATGAGAAATAACGGGAAAGTCAATGACTTGTATCATGAACTGAACAAGTGGTCTTTTGAAAGTAAGTTGTATGATCTTAAATGTTAGAGGTCCGTTAAAGAAGATAGTTTTGTTCTTTTTATATGTATTATTTATGCAAATAAAGAAGAAACGAAGAAATGTATTGAAGTTCAATAAACAAACATTGCCTTTTTCCATTTCAGCTATTTCCTTCGTTTTGTATGACAAAAGGTTTGGGCTTCTTCAGGAACATGCCAATGAAGAGGGGACGAAATTTATTGCAGCCGTAAAAACGGTGAGTGGAGAGGCTTTTTTTTTTTTTTTTTTTTAACAAACTTAAAATCCTGAAATCTGTTTAAAATCGTAATCTTACGTTCCGTGGAGACCGGGGACTGTTGTCTGTTTTGGCACATCTGGCTTGAAAGTTTGCTCAGGAAACTTTAACAATGTTAAGTTCACTGAGTTCACTGAAATTTGATGTTTATGTTCGCACTGGACTGTTGATATCAGTGTACCCTTCGGTTGTAATGTCGACTGTTGATTTAGGTGAAGGATAAGTACACTGACATTAACAAATAAAGTCTACGAGATTACGCATGGGTTAAGTAATATCTGTCTGTGACATGCAGTTTATTCTCCATCTTTGACACACGCCGTCCTGCTTGTATGCGCTTTTTACAGATGATGAGTACGTTCGGTGCCATGATGGTCACTCCGGTGGAACTTCATAAAAGTCTTAACACTAAGATCTGGCAAGACCACACTGCAGCCTGGGACAGAATATTTAGCACAGGTAGGCTACATAACAGGTCCTTGCTGACATGACCTACAATCCTCTCTCTGCATGTGCATGTTTCCAGTCAGGTGCTGCGGCAGTGCGCGCTCGCTCGCTCGCTCGCTGTAAACCCAGCGTTTTGCTCCCGCCTCATGTGCGCAGAGCGCCATGTGTTCCCCGCGGGCGAGAGTCGTAGTAAACTGGATGACCTAAGGGGTGAAATTGCAGCCAAATATTTGTAGTAGCAGGAGGGAGGGTTTACTGAGTGAGTAGAGGAGGGGGAAGGGGAGGGGTGGTAGGGGGAAAAGAATGCGGACTGCAGTGTTTGTTGTGCTGCTTGTTAGTGCCACTGGCTGCCACCTGTTACACACACAAACACACACACACACACACACACACACACAATTTGCACATATAAACAATTTACTTTATCCTCAAGTTAGGCTAAAGTAGGAGACGTGTGTATGTTTTACCATTTGTGTAGGTTTAAGTTTACTTTAAGGTTATCATACCAGAAAGTTAGAATTTCATAAGAAGCTCAGGTGTTTACATGTGCAATCTGTGCAAGCAGTCACAATAAGGAACAGCATGTACTTTACAAAGGGGCAATGAATTTAGGGCATTGAACAATTCCATGCTGTACACAATGCAGTAATTCAACAGTGGCTGTGGCAATGATTTGCCTTGTCCGAACTGTTGCATAACACTGCTGTTATGTGTTTTTAGCTAAGGTGTACATTGACAAGAAGCTGAACAAACAAGGAAGAGAGAAGGAGGAAGACTTCCTGTGCGACATCTATCACCACAGTCACCTGACCAAGAAGGAGATGTATGCTGCCACCACTGAACTCCAGATTGGAGGCGTTGAGACGGTTAGCATCAAATCACACAGAGCATCTTTAACAGGAAATCACAGCGTCATTGACAAGCAACAATACTGACTTATATGGCGCTTCCTCTTCTCTCTCTCCCTCTCTCTGTGTCTCATTCTCTCTCTCTCCGTTTCTCATTCTGTACTCTTGTTTTCTTTCTTTCTCTCTCTCTGTCTCTCTCTCACACCGTCTCTCTTTCTATCCCTCTCTCTTGGATTCTCTCTCTCTCTCTCTCTCTCTCTCTCTCTCTCTCTCTCTCTGTTTGCCATCTCTACTTTTGTTGATTTTACAGACGGCCAACAGCATGCTCTGGGCTATTTTCAACCTCTCCCGAAACCGCCATGCCCAGGAGAGGCTTCTGAAGGAGATCAAGACGGTGGTGCCTGCGGGTCACGTCCCCACCGCTGAACACATCAAGAACATGCCTTACCTCAAAGCCTGCCTCAAGGAATCCATGAGGTACACCCCCCCCCCCCACACACACACACACACACACACACACACACACACACACACACACACACACACACACACACACACAACATCCCAAGCCCCAAACCACAGAAATGCTGGCTCTCAATCACTCGTAGCTAAGGGGTGCCAAGAATGATTGAAAGAGAGAGAGAGAGAGAGAGAGAGAGAGAGAGAGAGAGAGAGAGAGAGAGAGAGAGAGAGAGAGAGTCATTCCTTGATTGGTCATCGTGGTGATTGCTTAACAACTGTTGGGAACTGGAGTGCTGAGGGTCAGTCATTCCCATGTTAGGGCTAAAGTCATGTCTATGCCAGAGCTGTCTAATCTGATATTGCTTCATGATATTGTTGATATTGAAAGATATTGCTTCATAGCTTGTTTCCCCATAAGTTCAGTTTGCCCTCTGTATGTTTGCTCATCATGGACAGTGAGAGCCATTTTGTGGTAACACTTTCTATGAACCCAGTATTCATAGAGCATTATAAATGCTTTCATAAAGGGTTATTATGTATTCATTAAGGCTTATAACTACTGACTTTAGAATTCATAACTGCTTATATATTCTCATGACTGTACTTGTAAGGAATTATAATGTTATCATATAAGCCTTTAGAACTTGAAGTGTCACAAAACTTTATAGCCTTCTATGGCCTTTTGATACTTGAAAAATATACCACTTTACTGGGTGTCTGCAAAGGTGCCTCATTTATTTTCATGAGTAATTATGTGCTCATCTTACTTTGCTTAGGGTATGCACTGAGCACTTGAGCACTATAAGGCTTTATGACTGCATTATAACCCTTTAAGAATACATCTATTATGCTCTATGAATACTGGGTTCATAGAAAGTGTTACCATATTGGCACAGTAGTTGGTGTCTGACAAATAGAGCAGATAGATAGATAGATAGATAGATAGATAGATAGATAGATAGATAGATAGACAGCTATAGACCAGACTAGGCAGCAATCAGGTGTTAAAGTGGGGGGGAACGCGGGGGTACGCAGTACCGGCACCTCAGATAAATGAGCAATATCATTATATTCGTCTCCTATACATTTAGGAGATTTACATTTACATCTTTGTTTGTGCAGACATAAAATATGAGAGTTCCCCCTCCTGCCAAATCCCACTTTAGCCACTGCCAACAATAGACTACTGTTGGGAGCTCTGGCAATGGAGAGGGCACGAGACCAGGTCTAGGCGCTGTGTGTGTTTCCATCCAGTAGTTATCTGGGTGAGGAGGACCAGTGTGTACCCTCAATGCCCAGTGGCTATCTGGGTGAGGACCTCTACTTTGCCCACCGGTTACCCTCTCTGACCAGTGGCCTAGAGAGTGTGGGCGCAAAGCCCCATTCCCCCTTGCCTCCCCTGTCCTTCTGTGCCCCTTCTGTGTGGCTTCCATGCATGGATACCTCCATATAACAATCACGCATTGAGACGTGAAAAAAATGTCCCGAGACTCCCGAGCAGGGCTTATTCTCAAGCATGCGCTGGGAACGTTTATGGTGTTTGTGTCGGATTAGAGGTTGCCACCGGACTCCGGGAGGCATTCATGCTCCTCATTCCGTGACGTTTCTAATACTTTGTGAGGGGGCTTATATATACAGACACACAAATACATACGCTCTCTCTCTCTCAAACACACACACACTCTCATACTCTCTTTCTCTCTCTCACCACCCCCCCCCCCTCACACACAAACACACACACACACTTACACCCCCCTGAATGTCTAAATATCTTGTTTCTTGATGTTTCCAGGCTGACACCATCTGTGCCTTTCACCAGTCGCACTCTTGACCAAGACACCATGCTGGGGGACTATACATTACCAAAAGGGGTAAGAGACTCCAGTGTGTCTGCCTCCGCTAATGTCCCCTAGGGGTGATGAGCTGCTACTGCACTCTTTACACCACAAAAGATAACTTTTCGGAAGCTACAGAGGTGGTGTGTGTGTGTGTGTGTGTTTACATGACTCTGTCTAACAGTTTCTCTTCACCCATACAGACAGTTTTGGTCATCAACAGCCAAGCGCTAGGTGTCAATGACGAGTGCTTTGACAACGTGAAGGCATTCCGTCCTGAGCGTTGGCTCGAGGAGAAGAGTTCCATCAACCCATTCTCACACGTGCCCTTTGGCATCGGCAAGAGGATGTGCATCGGGCGCCGCCTGGCAGAGCTGCAGCTGCACTTAGCACTCTGTTGGGTAAGGACATGTACCCCCTCACACACCTCTTTCACATTCTTATGCCTAGTATACTACTCAAGTACTTAAAGCAAATGTTTGGTGTAATGTGAACGAGCATTTTACATTGAGGCAATGGAACCCACAACATTCAAAGCTGAAAGTATTGTAGGTTTCATTGACTCAGCGTAAATTGCTTGTTCGCTTTTGATTTTTCGTATGCAACAGGGCTATACTTGAATTACACCAAACTTTTGCTTTAAGTATACTAATCTAAACAGAGTGAGGTAGTAGTTGTTGAAGATTCTACTGGAAAAAAAGAATACATGACATTGTATAACATACTAGTTGAGTCATCACATCACAACAGTCAAGCTAGGCAGTCATGCTTTACTTTCAGCACTAGTCTGAAGTTGTTGTTAAGGGACTAAATGTTTTTTAATGATACTCCAGAGAAAGCATGTTATCTGGAAAAAAAACTCATATTTTGAGACTGTGCTGATTCCTCTTGTTATGGATTTGTCTAACAGCTTGTGCGAGACTATGAGATTGTGGCTACAGACGAGGCCCCTGTGGAGGCCGTTCACTATGGTACTCTGGTGCCCAGTCGTGAGCTTCCTGTTGCCTTTGTGCAACGCTAAGGTAAATAAAGTTACGCTATCCCACTCAATACACCATATTGCTGAGGTTCTTTACTCTCATAATGGCAGTTATAATTGCATAATTGCAGATAATCCCCATGCTCTGTAGTTAGGTATTATAAAGTCTGATTGGCTTGATTCCAAAGCTTTGCAGCATAAAAACATTTATCTTTGTCTTCTGGTCTATTTGCATAAAAGATATCCATAACTGCTTAAAAAAAGAACATAATGAACAATATTGTGTCAAGTCAAGTGTCTCTGACATATATGTATATATGTATAATTTCCAGTCCAAGATGAAGGTTGCTAATTGATTATTATGGGGGTTCCCACTCCCTACATGCAAAGAGTAACTAAAAATACATCAGCTGAGTTTTAAATTAATCAATGTTGAATCTCTTCTGCAGGGGATGAGTCCACTTTAATCTGATGACTCCTACAGAGCTATAAGCCTGAAGATGCTGCTATATGACGTCACTCTTCCACCCATATACCTCATGTCATGTATTCATACATATCTTATTTTGTATTAACAGTAATGATTAGTCATTGACCAAATAGTCAGTCATGCAGACATATCGATATGGTCTCCCATGGTGACTGCCTCTAACTACCTTGTAGTTTTGTCTTCTGATTCTAAATGAAATGCAATCATTTGTCTGTGTACACTAAAATATTTCTATGTACAGTATATAACTTATGTATTCAGTAAATGTATCTAATAAGAGCATGATATTTATGTATAAAGATGTAACATATTCTGTTGTATTTATATTCAAATAAATGTTCCATTTGCTATTTGATTTGCCAATTTATTTTAGCTGTACAACCATGACTCTCCAGAAATAGCTCTATATTTTATAGGCAGTACAATTTAGATGGGCTGGCTCACATTTTTGTGACAGGTCCCCTTATTTTCTATTCTTGCCTTTTCTATCCTATTCTATTTTGTTTTTAATGTACAGCTGTCATTTCACCGCCATTAAAGTTTACTATTGTTAGTAATAATCATCACTTTTCATCAAGAGACTTGAAGCATCCCTCAGAGTAGACAACGTTGAGCCCATAGTCCCATCTCTAGCCTAAATCCCCCCCGTTACAGTATTATAAAACTTTGCTTTATTGCCATCTATTGGTGACAATAAGAGGCGCATCAAATTGCATGCATGTTATTCCCATCTAAAGGAACAGACTGATTGCCCCCGACTTGTTTTCTCTCTGGAACATTCAGTTCCAGGTGTGTTTACACACATGAATGAGTAAGAGAAGAGTATAGTTACATAGATAGATACATACATTATTTACTGACAATGTGTTTATTTTTACCCAGTTGTGTGTGTGTGTGTGTGTGTGTGTGTGTGTGTGTGTGTGTGTGTGTGTGTGTGTGTGAGAGAGAGAGAGAGAGAGAGAGAGAGAGAGAGAGTGCGCGAGAGAGAGAGATCAGGAACTCTTTAAGTCAGATGTTAATGACAATAGATCCTTTGAGTAGACATGCGTCACTAACACCTGTTTGCATTCACCTGTCAGATATAATCTTGAGCTGAACACCATGCAAGCTATCAAGTTAATATCAAAACTTAACCTACTTTAAAGCCATTTCCTTGTTTATTTTTATTGATCTATACTTGACTTTTATGTAGTTGATCATAAGCCTATAGCCCCTAAAAAGAAGACATGTAGATACAGTACCCAGGATGACCATAAATGCTTATTTATTCCCGTAATAAATCCCCATTGATTTCACACAGTGTCACAATGTTGTTGTGGTTGCTTAAGTTTTCCTTAAACTCAAAAAGGTTTGTCAGTGTCACAGCAGATGACACAGATAGCCTGGCGTAAAACACACACAAGATAAGACTGTGGCGCCACCTGACGGCAATTACCCTATTAGTGAAGTTTCCACAGTGATTGCTCATAATTTATCACAATACAAGCACAAGAGTAGAGCCAACGAAAACTAAATCAGCTGAACAATTAATCCACAGTTTAATGTGGTTGTTCAAATTTTTATTGTCTTTCTCTTTATGATTCACGCATAAGCCTATAGGCTACATGTAACAAAAAACACGCCCAAGTTATTGTCAGAATTCTGAGAATGCATTTCGACAAATTCATAGAACGAGAGAAAGTAACACGCGGACTACCGCTAAAGTGCAGAGAGCGGTACACCTACCTCAGTTGTACATCCTTTCATTTCAAACAGGAAGTTGCTGTGCATTTTTTCTAGCTCCCTCTTTCTCACCGTGTCGCGCACTTGATTCGTTCAAATTGCTCCTGGATGCGCAACTTTTTACGCTAATTATCTGACGAAACTCCCCTGGGATTTAAACTGCGCAAACAATTTTCATTTTGGATGTAACTGGATAAGGTGTAGTGACTTTCTTTCCCAGTCGTTATCGTTTCTATTTGTTAGGCTGTAAGAGGCAAATTTATTAGTTATTTCTACGTATCCTTTCAGTTGCGTGGGACATTGGAAAGGGACAAATGAATTCAATTTATTACGAAGGGGACCCCCCAACTTCGGGGCTCCCCGATGACCTGTCACAAGGAAATGGTCAAGAAGAACTCGACTTTCCACCCTTGTTTCTCTACAACCCGTCAGGAAACGACGAGGATGACCAAGGTTAGAGGCTTCATTTTCTTTTGTGTAGATGCCAAAAAATGTAATGGCTCCATAATTGCGACTATAATCATAATTTATTATATGTCCATGAATAAGGATTACTGTACTTTTTGAGAGTAGCTGGAGTAGCCTATAACAGGTAAACTGTCTTTTTTTCCTCACGTGCGTTGCGCGCGCCCTTTTCTGAGTGGGACTTTTGAAATGAGCTCATGGCTGTCATAGATTATGCGTTCTTCTGTATTGTTGACCTGCCAACAGAGTAATATATTTTACAAAACATTTTAAAAAATGGCGACTGACATATTTAATGTATTGTAGGGGACATAATTGAATAAAATAATTGTAGTTTATGTTGGAGTGTAGTATTATCTAGACACAAGTCCTAGCAAAGTACTTATTAACGTTTTGGATTCTATTAAAAAGTCTTGGAACTGTTGCTGTAGGCCTATAAGTGATGCTCCTGATCATCTTTATGTTTGTGCAGGGGAAGACCCAAACGCTCAAGATGCCCAGGATACTCTCAGTCCTGAGTCCTGCCTCCAGGAGAACCACACTCCCTACAGTCTGGAGTCCCTGTGTGACTCTCCATACCATGGAGGGGCCCCTACCACCGATGGCCTGCCTGGCCTGGAGACCCAAGACCTGGGGGAGTTTCTGGAGCACCCCCTGCACCCTGGTGGTCCCCGAATTGAGATCACCTATTCGGAGCTGCACCCCCACGACCACCCCCACACAGAACCCCTGGACATCGGCCCACGCCCCACACTCACTGTGCCTGGTTACTATGACAGCAGCAATTACCGTGGCGATACTCAGTGCCTGAGCCCAGCCAGCAGCAACTCGTCCACCAGCTGGTCCGAGGCCTGTTCGCCCTGGACGTCGCCCTGTGTGTCTCCGACGGCGCTGCCCGAGCTCTGTCCCCGCCTGCAAGGCCTTCATACAGCCGGCTCGCCACGCACCTCCCCCACCACCTCCCCACGCAACAGCATAACCGAGGACACCTTCTTTACAAGGAGGCGCTCCTCCTCGCCACTCCCCGGCTCCCGCTCGGCCTCCCCCTGCAAGCGCACCTACGACCAGTACCAGAACCCCGGGCAGGTCGGCCCCCGCTCCCGGAGCCCCTCGCCCCACCCGGACGAACGTTCCGAGCCCAGGCCAGTCGGTGCCACCGCTGCCGCTGGCGTCCCTGGCAGGTTCAATGAGCTGGAGCTGGTCAGCAGCCTCAGCGGCAGTCTGCCCAAGCCCGTGCCCACTAAGATGGTGCGTCCGAGTTTCGAGAGCGGGCTGTACCACGAGAGCCACCCTCAAGGCGGCCTGCACTACCAGCATGAGGTGAAGACGGAGCCTGCCGTCGGGCTGGAGACCTTCTATGTCATCCCCACCGCCTGGCCCACTCAGATTGCCCACGGCATGTGCAGGTAAGCAGGGAGTGGGGGTAGAAGCCTCAGCCATCACACTTATGGTGAAGAGCCAACACAGACCAGAGCAAACGACTGCTGGCAGTCAGTGTGTGTGTGACAGGATGGAGATCACACCTCTCTCACACAAACACACACATACACACACACATACACACACACATACAAACAGCCACAAATCAGAGTTTGCAGAGTCACACTCATACTCACACACACACACACACACACACACACACACCCCAGCTGTTTGCTACTGGGGATGTGGTTTGTCACTGGTGCATGACATCATTAAGCCTCTCTGTTGCCCAGTCTGTCTCATTTACATGTTGGTCCCTTTGACAAGGCAGACTGAGGCCAGCTGAGCCACATAATCTACATGCATACAACAGTTGAATGTCATCTTGAGGGACGTAGTAAAATGTAAAAAAACCACAGTCTATGAATGCCATACTACACACTAGAAATGGTAGATTGAGCCTGTGTAGCGAAACCAAAAAGACACAAGCATTGACCGCATTTCTGTCCATAGACGTTACATTACATTTAATTCTACAGCTGGTTGGAACACATCGCCTGATTAGCACCGTGCTCCCTTTTATTCACATTACACAGTTGATGGAAACACTTGCAGATGCAAATATTCGTGAGCTGATTTTTTGGATGAATTTATTTTATTTTTTAAAAAAATCATTTACAAAAAGGTATGGACACAGTCTGAGATTGTTGATGAAACCTAAGGTATCTTTGGCACAGTCTGAAGTACAGTCATGTGGTTTACCTTTTGTCCCCTCTCTATCCTTGCCCACCTTGCACCCCTGGGACCCTTCCAGTGCCCCTGTGACGGCGTTGCCCTCGCTGGAGTGGACGCTCCCCAGCAGTACAGAGCAGCTGGAGCTGCTGCTGGAGGTGCAGCCCAAGCCGTACCACCGTGCCCACTACGAGACTGAGGGCAGCCGCGGAGCCGTCAAAGCCCCCTCGGGAGGACACCCTGTTGTCCAGGTGAGACAATGACAGCAGGATTGAAGAGAGAGAGAGAGAGAAAGAAAGAAAGGGTGATAAGAAGAACCCAATGAAAGAGAGTAGAATGCTAGAAGTTCCTGTCATCCAGGAGAGATCCACTGGACAGGCACATAAAGACAGGGAAGGAGGTAGAGAAGTGGAGATTTGAACAGGGACCTAGACAGAGAGCTGCAATAAGACAAGAAGGGGGGTGTGAGAGAGAATGGGGGATGTATACTGTGAGAAGAAGAACAATAGATAGACAGAGTTGGTGAAATTGTGAGAAGAGAGATGGCACCGACAGAGAACTGGAGAGAAGGGGAGAGAGAGAGTAGGAATGTGGTAAGTGAGAAAGACATCGGCCCGGTCTCAACATCTGCACTTTAGCCGGTATTCTCCCAGGTGCTTAAGTCCAAAAAAGTGCATAGCTCCATGCATTTCACCCTGCACTAAGCACTGTTTTGGACTTAAGCACCTTGGAGAATACCACCCTTACGGGGGCGCAGTGGCTCAGTGGACTAGAGCGTCATACCATTACTCCGGGGACCCGGGTTTGAGTCCGATCCGAGGTCATTTCCCTATCCCACCCCATCTCTCTCTCCCACTTGTTTCCTGTCCATCTCTATACTGTCCTATCCGATTTAAGGCAAAAAGCCTCAAAAATTAGCCTGGCAGGCCATCCTACAGTATATCATTGAAATGTATAGTCTGGCATCGAGAGATAAACCGAACTCAATCGTGTGCTGATCAACGCTGCTACCTTTCAAACTACTTCTGGACGCAACAGGATAGCCTATGGCAAATCTCAGGAACCAACAAGATCGGCGAAGCCCGCCCTAAACGCATAGAACGTTGTGATTAGATGTCGCCAACGGCTGTCAAAATCGGAAGTGCATGAGGGCACCCTTGCACCTTGTCTGGGCCCTTACCGTAAGTCTGCATCATATGCAAACTTTGCTAAAGGGAATTGCCACAACTCGTAGTATGACGTCAGTAGACCTTAAAGACTGGAAAAGCATTGAGTCCTCAAAAAGCAATTTTTTCTTCACAATTACCAAGAAAAAGTACTTTGACCTCAGTGTTGATAATGGAAAGAATTACCGCAGGTGGTGTCCCATTCATGCAAGAATCAAGGTGAGCACTCCCAGCACCGCAAACTCATTCACTAAACAGCGCTTAGGAGCGGGCTTGTCTTTGGTATTTTTCGCCCGCAACGGTGACTTCCAGGCAGCGCTGCCTTCAAGTCACTACCCCACCCAATTTTGGGTTAGTGTGAGGGTTGAGGGCGTTGGGGTTAGGATTAAGGTTAAGTGCCTTTTAGGCTGTTTTGTCTGGAAGGTGCTGTTGGGGACAAAAAAAACCCACCATTGAGCC
The DNA here is from genome assembly GCA_027497455.2 of Sardinella longiceps. Lineage (NCBI taxonomy): Eukaryota > Metazoa > Chordata > Actinopteri > Clupeiformes > Clupeidae > Sardinella > Sardinella longiceps. The sequence continues at coordinate 15,305,395 of JAODXP020000012.1, read as the reverse complement.
TCAGGACTTCGGGGATAGGTCTCAGTGAGGACATTAAAACTGTGTGAGGAGAACTGTGGCACTCAGAACAAACAGAGAGAGAGAGAGAGAGAGAGAGGTGGACTGTGAGAGACATAACTACAGTTAAAGAGCTGGGACAGCTTGAAAGAGGAAGTGAAGAGACTGATGAAATAGAGAGATTAAAGAAATGACAGCGCATGATACAAATATCTGAGATTTAGGGGAAATAAGTGTTTCATCACTTTCTAATTTAGAGGTTCTGTGTCTTGTAATAGACTTAATGACCTATTTGATTTTAGGCTAATGGTTTGCCAGTGTGAGACCAAGCACGCCAACGTCATGCAGATTGAGTTTTAAAAATTAGAAAAAAAACAAAACTGAAATGTAAAGAAGGCGGCTGAGGTTTCCTGTAAGAAGACAATTGATTCAGAGACCGAGAAAGTAAATTAGAGCAAAAAGATCAATATGTTAGAAGTGGGAGAGAGAGAAATGTGTGAGAGAAAGAGAAAGAGAGAGCGGGTGAGAGTGAGAACAAATTTGCTAGATGTTTGAGAAAGATAGGACGCTTCCCTGTCACTGCAGCCTGAAAGCAGACAGCTCTTGTGTATGGAAATGAACATCCTCCACTCCAACCATTATGGGCTATCTGTCTGCGGAGAGATAATGGCAGGCGCACCCCAGAGCCGGCCCGCCTCCAGCACTGACAGCTTTAGACCAGAACTATACTAGAACTGGGTCAAAACCAAACCAGAATTAACAGCTATCTGGGTCATCTCACTGCTAGGTTCTATGCAACTCAGCCCAAGGCTCTCTCTCTCTCTCTCTCTCTCTCTCTCTCTCTCTCTCTCTCTCTCTCTCTCTCTCTCTCTCTCTCACACACACACACACACACACACACAGACATACAGACACACTCTGCCTGTCTTTCTGTCAGAGTCAAATGCTCTAACCACTGAGTTGAAAAGCCCAGGCTTCCAACTAAATGGTTAGGAGCGTTCTTAAGGCTAGGTTTGTGAGGAGCAATGCCTTAAGGTCATAATGAAGTTCAGATGGTCCGATGTGAATTCTGAACACAATACTGTGGACAATTTTAGTTGATGCTTGTTAGCTTCGTTAGCTTGCTAACTAGCCATCTTCATTCATCACCAGAGTAGGCTAAATGTAGCTAACTTTAGTTTGCCAGACTGAACTAATCAGACTTGTTGCTTCACTTACGACAGGAGCAAAGACAGCTCATGACATTTCCGTCAGTGTTAGTGGAATAAACACATCATGGAAAATGTATTTTAGCCTAAACTCAGGCAGGCAAACAGGTCATAATTAGACAAAACCTCTAATATGGACTTTTCAATTTTACTTTGCGATCTATTATTGTTAAGCAACTTTCTCTACCTTGCCCATTCACTTCCATGTTAATTTGCCATCTGTTTTCCCTGACGCTGACCCCACCCTCGCATTTTGGGGGCGTTAACCGTACTTGCCGTCAGTATCTATGTGCTATACCAGTCTATGCTGTGCTGGGGCCCTGTGTTGCGATATTGTGGCTCGTGGTGCCCTTTCTGTAGAATGCAGATTGACAAAACGAAGAACATTCTAGAAGTCTGTCTTTGTCCCACCCTCTTTCTAGCAGCCTGCGTCGGCTTGTACTGTACACACAAAGACATCAGTGTAGTGACTGACACACCTCCGCAAATCCACCTATTCAAATGAAGTCTTTTTCCTGTCTGCTAACCTGAAAACTCTCAGTCTACCGCTAGTCTATTACACTGCATGACAAGTGTAAAGTGTGTGAGTTCTTTTTTCTGGTTTCTATGGTTTGTCAGTTTTGATTATTATCATTATCATCTCTTCTGAAGTGCCTGAATAACTCAAAACTAACCGGAAAAAAACAACGATCCCCATTGTTACTTCTAAAACAATGTTAACAGCAAATGATGAGGTAGCTGTGACAACACCACCTTTAACAGTGCCTTATCGAGCTTATCTGCCCACTGCCTCTCGGCCTCTGATGGTGGGTCTGCTACAATGAAGTACCCTATGAGAACTGTTTTCCATATGAGCCCATGCCAATGGTTCACTTTGTTTATAAACAAACATTTGTAAACATTACATAAACAATAAAATGAGTAACCGTATGTGATGAGGCATGATAACATGACGTAGACGTATGACGTAAGTAAGTATAGATATTACCAACAATAAAAAAACAAGAATCTGTTTGAATCTACTGTACTTCCGCCACGTTAACATCTGGAATGTTAAAACTAAAGTGTTATGGGAAACACTGCTCATCACAATATTTTGAAACGGCCTAGACTGTGTTAGATTTTGAAAGTTTTAATGTAGGACTATAATAATAATGACATCATAAATAGACCTAAGTAATATGAGGTGTGGATCCAAATATTCACTCTGTAAGTGGCATTATGTACATTATATTTTCAGTAACACTTGTGAATCCTGCGTGTCCCTGGCTGGTCCAATTAACTCTGTGTATGCGTGTGTTTGTGTGTGTGTGTGTGTGTGTGTGTGTGTGTGTGTGTGTGTGTGTGTGTGTGTCAGCTGCGTGGGTATGGTGGGAGCGAGCCTCTGGCCCTGCAGGTGTACATTGGCACGGCGGATGAGCGAGTGCTGAAGCCCCACGCCTTCTACCAGGTGCACCGCATCACCGGCAAGACCGTCACCACCTCCAGCCAGGAGAGGATCATCAGTGGCACCAAAGTCCTGGAGATCCCACTAGACCCCAAAGACAACATGAGGGCTGTGTGAGTAACATGAACACACACACACACACACACACACACACACACACACACACACACACACACACACACACACACACAGACACACACACACACATGCACAGCCAGACACACGCATTTCTCTCCTCTGGACCCCAAAGACAACATGAGGGCAGTATGAGTAGCATGAATACAAAAACACACACACACACACACACACACACACACACACACACACACACACACACACTTCAGAGTGAGTAGTATGAGCACATGGAAACCTCAGCCCCACAAACCTCAAGCTGAACG
>JAODXP020000012.1:15269845-15297345 GCA_027497455.2 Sardinella longiceps | reverse complement strand
AATACAATATGTTGCATGTCTGTCTTGACAATTATAACACTTGATTTTTGTATTGACATTTTACATTAGTAATTGCAACATTACATTTATTTTGGAATTCTATTTGTACAAATGTAACGGAGGCCAGCTAGCGCGGCTAGCTCGGCGGTAGTGTGTAAATCCTCATCACCCAATTCCATGGGCGCTTCTAACACGCTGAGTTAGAAGCTCGGGCTTTTAGCTCAGTTGGTTAGAGCGTTCCACTCCCACGCCGGGAGTTTGTAGCTTGCGGGGTGGCGGGTTCGAGACCCGCGTGCGGTGCGGACCGCCACCGGCTACACAAACACAAGTCACACTGTGATTTTAACAGGTGTTTGTTTTTCACTGGGTTGCTTTGCGACGTAGACACAAATATCTGTTTATTGACCATGCAAATGACCAGGCAAATGAATGTTGCAGGGGGTTTTTTTTGTTTGTTTTTTTTTACAGTAATTTTGGTCTGCTAAAGGTATATTTGCATTAGACACATTTAGTTAAATTATTTTGCTAGGGCAGTGCTATTACAGTTACAGATTTGGGCCAAATTGAGCAAGAATTTGTATTCAGTGCTTTTGCTGTCACTCCTTTCCATGAATTGACGTAAAAGTTTAGTTTGTATAATTTCTCAAATGCTGTTTACAAATTGACTAGGCATGCTTTACCCTCCCCAAGATAAACCATTAACAAATCCAATATGACACCTTCAAAGCATTTTGATGCACACATACTGTACTGTTTTTCAGTGCTTTGTCACAGCAAAACACAAGCATCATGGACTCATGCATTTCTAAAGACTCTGTTCTCATTTCTAATGGCAGACATTTCTATAAATAACTCTTTCTACATACATACTCATGAATGTGAGTCCAAGTAAATGTCCCACTTAGGGGGCCTCATTACTTTTCCTGAGTAATAATTATGCGCTGTTCATCTCACCTTACTTCTTCACGCCTCACCTCACACTTGCTACAGACTGAGTGACAGGAGGCACCACTAATGTGGTCTGTGGGAGTCACAGTCACGCTGCTGACAATATTGACCAGAGGAGAGTGGTCAGAAACATAACACCTGCTACATATCTCTCTCCCCCCCCCACACACACACACACACACACTCTCTCTCTCTCTCTCTCTCTCTCTCTCTCTCTCTCTCTCTCTCTCTCTCTCTCTCTCTCACACACACACACACACACACACTCACACTCACAAGCCAGGCTAGCCCCCCAGCATGACTCGGCTGTGGTGTTTCCCCTGTACAGAGTATGCTGTTTGTGGAGATCCCGCCCTATCGCGACCACACCATCTACCGCCCAGCCAAAGTCAACTTCTACGTGCTCAATGGGAGGAGGAAGCGTAGTCAGCCTCAGCACTTCACCTACACTCCTCTCACCGGTAAGCCACTGACTGGACTCACGCCTCCTGTACCTGGTTAGGCCATCCTTAGAACAATGTTTGTTTGCTGGAACAACAGAATCAGAAAAAAAAATTGGGAGGGTAAGTTGTTAGATATATTTAAAGATATATATAAATCCTGTTACCTCCCTCACTCCCACATGACCTTCAGGTCTGATTAAATGTGTATCTAACTCATATGTGAACACACAACATTATCACACTTCTGTTATGAAAAGTTGCCGGAATAGGCCTGCATCGTTTCAGGTGAGACTTACGGCCGATACACACCATAACCTGTCCGTTCACGGAGTGTTAGCGGTGCAGGTGCGGTATCGGCTCGTTTTGGTTTAGAATGCACGTTAACAGGTTAATCCATCCACACTGCATGCGTGTTCTGCGCGGCTTTTGTCTGGTTTCTGTGCGGTGTTGGGTTACAGCAAACAAAAATCATTTTAAGGATGGCTACATTTTACATAAATTCATCTCACTGGTAAGCTATTGACTAGACTCACCACCTACCTAGTTAGCTAAAAGTGCTAACATACTCTTTTTCACACAAGTAGGGATGCACCAGTGTACAGGCCTAATGTCAGTATTTGCTAGTGTGTGCCTGGATAAATAAATCAAACAAATAATCAGACTGCAGTGGCTGATGTTTATCTGCTGTGTCACATCAACTCAACTGCACAAACTTCTGGAACTGTAGTGTTGTTTACAGACTTACGCTTTCAGAGATTCAGAGAATGTTTACAAAAAAGTTTCCATGTCCCTGAAGGTTCTAATTAACAAATTAAGACTGCATTGTTTATCAGCCCAATTGTTATTTTATTTTAAAAAATTTCATAAACACTGCATCTCATTTGGACATGCAAAACTACAAAATTTTCTAATATTAATTCTTTTGCAACAACAAACACACTCAGTACAGTCATTGGTTATCCATTACACATAATGAAGTCCCAAGAGTTTCAAATACCGTGTTAAGCTGATTATATTACATTTCCACTGCATGAACTATTCACACCATGCCTGGTTTACTGGAAATAGGGAGGAGAGAAGCTCATCTAGAGTGGCCGTCCATCCCTGTATCTGACACCTGTGTCTGTGTTTTGTTTTGCTCCAGTGCCCTTCATAAAGACAGAGCCGGTGGATGACTTCCAGTTCGGGCAGCTGGGCTGTGCGGTGTCTCAGATCCTGGGTGTGTCTCCCTCATCCCGCCTTGCCCACGCCATGCCCACCCAGATGCCCCTGGATGGCTGCGGGTTGCCAGGCCTGTCTGCCCATCAAAACCTGCAGCAGCACCAGCACCAGCAGGCTAGCATGCACAGTGTCTATGGCGAGAGGGACCCCGACTACCAGCTGCAGTGCCCGCCGGTTGTCTACCGACAGGCCAGGAGTCTCGGCAGCAGCCCTGTGCTCTACCAGTCCTTCCTGGAGCCAGGCAGTTACCCAGGCCGGGTGAGCGCTGCTGGCATGACCACTCAGCACAACCACGGCCCAGGCTCGGGCATCGCCCACCTGGGTATGGCGAGCGGGTACGGCGCCCGGGCATCAAGCGGGCCGTCACTCGCTGAGCACCACCACCACCATCACCGCGTGGTCATGGGTAACAGCTTCCAGGAGGCCGCCTCACGCTTCCCCGATAGCAGTGCAGTGCACGCCGCCGTGCAGCCAGGCAGCTTTGGGCAGATGGGGGCCTCAGTGGCGGCTGTGCCACGCCAAAACCATGGGCACAACCAGCAGCACCACCACCAGCAGGGCTTCACCCCCGCCACTGGGCAGCCCAGCGGAGCCATGCCAGGACGGGTGACTGTCAAGCAGGAGTACCTGGACCACCTGGATGACGGTAGGTAGGAAGCAAGACAAATCTCTGAGCCACATCTGTCCCAACTGATCTCTTGGAAAAGTCGGTGTGATATAGCTCCAAAATAGGCTATATTGCAAAATTATGCTCCCTGGCACATGTCCAAACTTATTATGATGGTGCAATATACTTTCGGTCCATATCACTTAGCCTGGCAAGCCATCCTATAACATTACCTAGAAAAGCGCTCAGAGAGCGCAGACCTCCGCCAAGGCAATGTGGTCACAGACACAATATAAATTCTAGATCATGTTCTGGATCACCGATCGCTACCAAAATCGAATCAGCTCTTGCTTGTTCCAATATACACATTGTCCGAAAATTTCATCCAAATCCGTGCAGTAGGCTACTTTTCAGACAAACAAACAAACAGACAAACTGTTATCTTTCAAACTACATTATGCACGCAATAGGATAGCCTATGACCAATCAGGGGAACGAACAAGATGTAAACACCAATTCAAAAGGCTGTCGTTTTCGGCGAAGCCTGCACTAAACACATAGAGCCTTGTGATTAGATGACGCCAATGATGCGCCCACACAAAGTTTCTGCGAATAGGGCCTACGTCAGAGATGATGATGCCTGATGATTTACCACAAAATGTTTTTTGAAAAATATCCCTGCCTACTTGTATCTTTGTGTTCTGTTTGGATAATAATGATAATTTGCCTTGTGAATTACTCCAGAAAAAAGTCAAATGACACCCCTACAATAGTGGTATAGTCCCCAAACAACAATACTGAGCAACCCTGCCAAATAACATTGCTCAAAAAGTTACTATTTGTAACACCAACAGTAGTGACCACGGTAGTTGTTCAGCAGGGCTGTCAGTATTCACAGTCTGGCTCCATATTTGGCCAGAGTGAACGGCAGAGATGCATACTGCCTGCCCAGCACTGTCTGCATTTATCTCAACTTCTAAACAACTTGAATCTTTCATTTATTATTAACATCAGATATACAAGACACTGTCTACACATCACAACTCACACCGCACACACTCTGCCACACTCCCCCTCTCACACACCACACACACACACATGCTTACACGTACACACACATGTGCACACACACACACACACACACACACACACACACACACACACACACAAAAGCATGGAATAGACCTCTTCAGAAGGATTAGCTTGATGACTGTTTTAAGTCTGGAGTTGACAGCGCTGTTAGTCTGTGAGTGTGTATGTGCATGTTTGAGTGTGTGTGTGTGTGTGTGTGTGTGTGTGTGTGTGTGTGTGTGTGTGACTGAAGCTGCTCTTCCCTGTCGGCTGTCTGTGGCTCGTTTGCTGTGCTGCCCCCTTACTTGCACTGTCCTGTTGCTGTATGTGGGTCAACACTTTAAATAGGCCCCTGCAAATCCTGGTAAATATTGAGTTCTGTATCCGTGCAACAGCCAGCGCTCAAGGTCACAGAGGATGCACCATTGATCCCTTCAAAACACATTTGTCCTCTCTCTCTGTCTCCCCACTCTCTCTCTCTCTCTCTCTCTCTCTCTCTCTCTCTCTCTCTCTCTCTCTCTCTCTCTCTCTCTCTCACACACACACACACAAACACACTTTCAATTTCTGTCTCTTGCTGTCACTCTTTGGCAGGGCTGTTGTGATTAAAGTTATGGCTCCCTACAATAGACTGTAAGATTTTTCTGAATGACACATGCACAAACTAAATACTAATAGGGGAAAGGGGGTGGGGTAAGATGGGAAATCTGAATATTTTTCAAGAAATCGTGTGAAATAATTGTTCATTTCAAAATATTTCAAAATAATACAGTTTAGTGACATACTGGTGGGTGGATTCACCAAAAAATTGTTTCCACCAGCTGCCACTTTAAGTTTTTCCAAACGAGCACCTACAGTAAACCTTGAAGATGTACAGCTTAGCCCCGAGTCGTCACACACACACACACACACACACACACACACACACACACACACACACACACACACACACACACACACACACACATAAATCCAATATTATTCCCTTTTTCTCCCAGTAAGTGATGCACTGCTGTACTTGTCCCAAAGCCTAGCACGTCAGATATCAAAGAGATGTGTGGTAGGATGTTGAGGGTGCATAGTTCAGCCACACACAGTAGAAGTGCGAGGAGGGGAAATACTTGAGTGACGCAGTACGTGTAAGAGTACCTTTCTCTGTTTTTCCACCTTTCAACATTTTCCATTGCTATAACGGTAAAAGAGGAGCCCATGCCTCTAAGTTAGACGTGACCCAGTGCTACTTAACCTCAGTGTCTAAAACACACACCTGAGTTCACCGCGTTCTCCCATTATCAGAAAAACTCACACAAACACACACACACAGCATTAATCCACACGTGGGAAAAATGAACAAAAAAAAAGAGATAAGCACAATAGAATGTAAGGAATGTCATGTGAACGAAAGGTAGCATTCTGACATTCACTTTGTATGCAGTATTGAATTGAGTTGTTTCATTTCAAGACTTTTATCAACAAAAGTAACCTTTCAGCCAAGTGGACATCCTTGTTCTCCTTCTGTAGTGAAGTGTTTTCATTCCCCATTAGAGGATTGAGTGTTTTTTTGTTTTTTTTTGTACCCAGCGGGAGCTTTCAGTTCATACAGTAGATGGGGTGACTCCCACACAGCGGAGGCTGTTTATTTGTGTTTGTGTGCATGTGTGTAGGAGGGGGCACTGTAATGTGAGCAGCTATGACAGACATCACTTCTCTTTCCATTCAGAGCCAAAACACAACACCTTTGGTGTGTGTGTGTGTCTGTGTGTGTTAGTGTGTGTGTGTGTGTGTGTGCTGCTCCACACCTATTTATAGATGGGTGAGAAAGTTTCCATTTATAGCCCACTACAACTTTCCCCTGAGCAACAACAGGAAGCACCACCAAATTAAGCATCCGAGGTTGCCAGGAGACAGGGTTATGTGTAACCACACTCTGCCACCTTGTGGTAGAAAGTGGGCAGTGCCTCAACTGATAGCAGCTCTAGTCTACAGTATAGTAGATGACCATGCAACCCAGATCATTAAGAATATAAAAATGGAAATTCATCATATTACACCAGAAAATAATCAGCTCTGAACCTGATGGCGTCCCTGACCTTTTGCTTGTGTCCACAGTGAATGACATCATTCGGAAGGATATGCCAGTTCTCAGACGGGAGCATACGTAAAACGAGGAACACTCCCCATCTTACATCCTAGAACATGTCGGAGGAAGAAACCAAAAGTCTCCTGGCCTTTTATTTCACTTTACTTTCTTAATTTTGTACTTAAACATTATACCACATATCTTACTGTTTGAACATGAAATTATGCCTTAAATTGCAAGGACAAGAAAGTAAATATCAGTTTTCATAATCCTCAAGTTTTTACAGTCTTTTTTGTAAGAATAAGATCTTTATATAGTAAGATATTTGCATTCTGTATTTAACTGTATATTATAAATAATCTGTCAGCTTGTAACTTTTACACAATGTATTGAGATTTCCAATATTCTTCTACAGTCTGTAATTTCATATATTTGGAGATTTAATAAAATGTCAAGCAAATATAATTGATTTGTGTTATAGAAAAAAAAAAAGTTGGCAATATTTTACCTGGTACAATTGTCAGTAACAAAGGTTACAATGCATTTTTAACTTGGAATGAAGTTTTTTCCTTCATGCAAATTCGCCAAACTGAGAGATCAGCTAGGGTAAAAGATCTGCTGTGCCGGAATAAATATAAAATTTTACAGTTTTTGCTCGTCATTCTCAACATTCAACGTCATAGGCTGGAGGGCCCAAAAGTGCATACAGCACGCCCCCCCCCCCCTTCTTTTTATCTACAGTAAGCCCAGTTTAGTCAGATACCACATCACCTTTGATGCGTCTTGAGCTGCATTTATATTGCCATATCCATACCTCCAATTATACTGGTGAGAGTAACTTAACAGCAATACAACAGTAGTGTACTGCCTTACATCTTCAAAACGGTAATATTGTAAAGTAAGGGATTACTTTAAAATGTCAGTAACAAGTAATAAAGAACGCATTACAGTTTTGTAGTAGCTTGCCCAACACTGGTTATTGACGTAGAGCGTCATTGAACATTAAAGACATTTCAGTAGTAGATATCTCCACAAATGGATTCTTCATTGATTAGAAATTTTAATTATGGTATGTAGTGGTCAGTTTGAACATAAACAATGGCCCCAAAACCCACATACCCCAAGAATTTTTTTAAGTGCGTAAAAAAACACATACACACACACACACATACAAAAAAAACATGATGTCTTTCTTAGTGTTATAATATTGCATCCAATATTGTCAAGATTTGCTCACAAATCTACTGACTGGTCAGCATCTAAACGCCACTAGATTTATGTCTGAAAGAATGAAAACATCCACTGGTCACGTTGTAGTCATGTGTAGTCAAAAAGTCAATGAGTTCAATGTTGCGTTTCTCAGTGGTCATTCAAAAATGCAGTACCATTGATACTGTGGATGTGCTGGGCTAGCTGTCGAGTAGCTCTGCATGTGTTTCATCATTCCCAATCCTGAAACACTATCAAGTAATTGTGAAAATGTAGGCTTGACTGTAGTCAGTTATCTTTTCTTTTTAGTCTCTTTCTTGGGTTTTTGGCGAGCCTGGGGAGCAGGCCCTTTGGTCTTTTTGGTCTGGTCTCCAGCCTTCATGTCACTCCGCTCAGCAGACTCCTCCTGCAAATACAGACAAATTGCAGAGCTTTAACACAATCAGAACAGAATCAACATCATTGACAATGTTTTCAACAAACACTTCTTGATCAGGTTTGATCAAAATTTGAGCAGAAACTTGCTAAGCTTTATAGTGATATGCCACCATTTGGGGAAATACCCTTATTTGCCACCTCTCCTCGAGTTAAACATTTGAGTTTTACCTTTCTTCAGTTCATCCAGTTGTTCTCGGAGTATGGCAGTAGGACTTTTAGCTCCAGCTTAGCATAGGTCATTGAATCAAATTAGACTGTTGCCATCTCTCCTAGTATAGTTTTTAAAAGTCACTAATTCTGAGAAATTTGAATTCTGAGATTTTCCCAAATTAAAAACTCTCTTCTGTAATTGTACTTATACTAGTTAGCGTAGTTCCATGCCATAGCAGGCTAGAAAATCACATATTGTTGATCTTAGTGCACTTTGCAACTGCAGAAGAGTCAGCAAGACTATCAAAATTCAGTCACTTTTGAACAAGAAAGCAGAAGGGCTGTAGGAGAGACAATAGGATAGATGCTAGTGGTCTCTAATCTAATTTAATGATCTATGCTAAGCTAGAGCTAAAAGTCCAACCGCCAGACAGAGAACGGCTGGATTGACTGGAGAAAGACACAACTAAACTGTTTAACTCGAGGGGGACTGGCAAATGAGCATATTTCCCAAAATGGTGTATTATACAGTATATTATATATATTTAAAGGGACACCAGATAACCTATTGCTGTAAAACAAGTAGGCCAAAGTAGCTACATAAAAGGCATATGCCTACAACACCTTCCCAACATTTCCAGAGTCTTGCTGCCACTGATAGAACATGTTAATAATGATGTCTGATATTGAAAGTGGAGAAAAGTTGCCTGCTGTTTCTTAAACTTAGCATGCCATTGAAAGGGGTCTAAGTGCCGAGCCTAGTCAATATTGGCACAGGGGAGAAGATTGAGAATAATCACCTGCTCATGACTTTTGTTGAAAGGCATGATCAACGACAAGATGCAGACCAGCTGGAAGACGGCCCCCAAAAGCAGCCCATAACGGAGCAGACTTTCAAAGAAGGTGGGTTCGGGTACCTCCGGAGGTGACAGATCCAGGTCCGCCGCCGACATGGTCAGAGCGGGGATGTTTACTGTTGGGGAAAGTACACCTTCATGAGGCGTTAACATTCAAATCAGTGTTTATTTTCTTGCATAGCCTACTTAACATTAACAGTAGGCCTGGCCTATTGAACATTAAGAACATAGGCTAACGTTACCTTAACAGGCATTTACTGAACGTGTAAAAGCACAAAGTGTTAACGCTGCTGCTCTGTTTATTCAGTCTCAAACATTCATCACGTTACGTTAACGTTACCTATCGTTATTGTTAAGTAGCTTACTTGCTAGTAACACCAGATAACTGAAGTTGTTGTGATGTGTGGCAAGGAGACAATAACGTTACCTTAGCTTGCTTTACTGCTTTCTTTTCTTTTTCATTCCTTATGCATTTTCCGATAAATATATCAAGCACACTTACCTCCCTCCTATTCAGGCAATCAGAGGTCTGTCTTATTCTGTGCACAACCAACAATTAGTGTTTATTTGTGTTGAAGTAGGCCTACGTTAATTCATAAATCTTGAAGTCGGAAATGATGTAGTCGTCGTTAGAATTCCACAAAATTCGCATTGTGTTGCCCTCTTGGATAAACTCTGCCACCATGCGGACCGGAGGCTATACAACGTTTTATTTTCTCGAGTTCATCACGTCAGATGCAGTGTGAATGAGGTTAGTAGGATTTGCCCATGTAAGCAAATCTATTGAGACATCATATCTATTAACTATCCTATAGATTGTTTATTATGCATTGTTCTTATAAATAATTAGCCTAATTGAAAACCCCTGATGAAGTTCTCTTTTTTGGTGGCCAGGGAGGGCCACAATAGCCTATAACATGAAGGCCTATGCAAAGCCAACATCACAAATGAAAAAGCCTAACGTTTAGGCCTACAACACAAATGCAAAAGTCTACAACAAAACAGGAATACAAAAGTTCACACTGCAACCAGCCTGCAACATGAATAGTCGACAGTGGTCATTGTTGTGACCTATTGACTGTTGGGAAATGATTGGTAATTATTTATCATTAGGGTTAGGTTAATCAAACAATTTTAGTTGATTAATTGAGGAATGTTAATAATATAAAAGCAATTGTTTAGGGCTGCCCTATGCCCAAAGATGCCAGTGAGGCATACTGTGTTTGCCATAAAGCAATGAAGACTCATGCACCCTGGATAAACCTTCACTACACTAACACAAACTTAGAAAACGTAGCCAGAAAAATGGCAGAAGCAGTTTAACTATATGAGAAGCTACTTTTTATGTACAACAAAGCCCTTATTTAATGACCCAACCTTCTGTTACAATTCTATTAGTGACCAAACTATCAGCTCTCTCCAACAGATAACTAACTAATAAGTTATTATGGGTAAAAAAAGTTTTAGACTGAGTGCTCATAGAATAAATTCCATGTTCAGGGTATAAATTGGAGAATGCTATATGTATGTATGTGCTTTGTTGTGTCCTGGAAATTGGCTGATTTCATATGGATTTATTAGTATACTTTAATACGATTTAACAGTTTAAATTGACTACAGTGTGCACATGTGACAGAATCATGGGACCTCAATAAATGCATCATTATTGTAAAGAACTGACATTCCATGCATCATGCATGGCCTAGAACAGGCGTCACAAAAATGTTTGGCTGAGAGAGCCATGAACACCACATATTTTAAATTTAATTCCATGAGAGCCTTACAATTTAGAGGCATGTCTTTTATTTGTTTGATTATCTAGTCTTTAGGCTATTCAAAAAGATAGGTTTTGGCATATTCCAGTCACCTTGCTTGGACTGAAATAGATTGAAATGGGCCTACATGAGAATGTTTTATATTTTTAATGTTATCATTCTTTTTATTAAAGATTTCTCTGCAAGCCAGATGCAACCATCAAAAGAAAAGAGCCACAACTGGCTTGTGGGCCATTAGGTTCCCTACCCCTGAAGATCTACTGTGAAGTGATGCTCTGAAAATGTAGGCCTAATGGGAAAGCTACTATACACTACATGGCCAAAAAATAACTAAATGAAAATCAAGTTCAGCAAATAGCTACAGCCAAGCTACTCAGAATTGTAGTGAAGTTACTACTGCCCAACACTGCATATTTTCACAATTCAAGTATAGCGTAAAAGTCCAGGCTGCTTTCATGTCTTACATATTCATAGTCATTGTCTTGCATGGCTGTTGGGCTTGACAATTATGACCTCAAATCACGACCTCAGGTCAGATGTGTGTGTATGGTTTTCAATCATCTTTAAAGAGCACATCACCCTAGCCTGGTAAAAAACAGACCCTTGTTCTACACTGTGCTTCATTGCTGGAAGTGTTTAATTTAAAAAAGACTGGATCATCCCTTGACTGATAGCCTGTAGAATTCTCACCTCCATCTGTTTGCTGATTGGCCAGGATGAACTGCGTCCTGAGAAATTAAGCTGAATGGGAGTTGAATGCATAGGAAGGCAGTAGCCAGGCTAGCATCATCCCTATGCTGCCTATTGTTCCCCACTGGTAGAACACAAGAACAGTTGCATCCTTTTGGACTTTCAAGAAATTCTAACTCCATGGAGTGCATACAATTGTGTGGATTGAATGTGAGTCCTCCTTTTCTGGATAAATGTTTACTAAATACATAAGATAGGTTTTCCTTTGTGTCCTGTTTGTGCAGAGGGAAAGAAGGAAGACTACCCTACCCACAAAGCACTGGAGCCAGAAGGAAGTCAAAGGTCTTTATTTGTTATGATTGCTAGTTGATAACACATGGAGTAAATCTGTTACTTAGACCTTTCATGTGGTGCCCTTGAGGATTCAACACGGTTTGGTTTTACACAGAGATGACAAAAAGCCTTAGGGGGGGTTTGCTGCAGGAAGGATATGTTCAACAATGAGTTGTCCTTATCATAAGGGTGCAAAGCATGCCAAAAGCATCCACACTAGGTGCAGCTACTAATACAGATACCTCTACAAGAGACGGAAGAAGAAGAAGAAGAAGAAGAAGAAGAGGAGAGGAGGAGTATGAAGAGGAGAAAGAGATGAGAAAAAGAGAAAGTAGCTGTAAAGAGAGAGAGATAGAGAGAGGCGGAGGAGGAGGAGGCGGTGGGTGGGTGGGTGAGCTGTACTCAAGTTGGAGGTGAGGGGCATGATGACACAAGGCTGTAGGTACAGCAGCTGCGGGGGGTCGGCAGTATTGCATTGAGAAGAAGAGCTTTTGTGACAACATTGGTCCACTTGGAAAATAATAAGAGTTTGTTCAACACAAGGCGAATATGTGAGGCCTCCCTCCACAGTGTCCCGAATAGAGATGGGGATTTCTGTAGCCTATCCCAGGGGTCATTGAATCCCCTGCAGTTCATTCTCTTTCTTTTCTTTTCTTTTCTTTTCTTTTCTTTTCTTTCATTCTTTCATGTTTTGTTTTTGAAAGTCAGGGTCAGAGAGGACACACTTAGGCAGTAGGCTCCGTTTTATCCTAATGCGAAACACAACACTGGAAGCTGACACACACACAGAGAGAGAGAGAAAGAGAGAGAAGGAGGACGAGCGAGCGAGCAAGCTGCTGGAGAAGAGTCCAAAATGGCTCCGAGAACAATAGAAAGCGTACGGCACGTCAAAAACAACTACCCCAGACCTGGTGCATAGTATACACAACACAACCCCGTGGAGAGGGGGGGCATGAGAGGGGGGAGCAGAATACAATCAAAATCACAAACAAGGCTTGTCACATGGGCTACTTCAAATGCACACGAAAGGAAACACATAGATGAAGGAAATCATTAGGAGGATTCATCACTTCTCGTTCACACACGCACACATACACACACACAAACACACACACAGTGAGAAACAAAACTACATGGCATGCTTCTCTGAGTAGCCGTGCGTACGGCCTTTTGAGTTACTTGGAAAACTCATGTCTGAAACCAACACTGATTATGCGAGTTTCTGCCCTCGAGCCATACAATTTTCTCAATATATTTTCTCTGAGTGTTTTATTTTATTATTTTTTTTTTCCTTTTTTAATTTTTTATTTTCAGTCATTATAGAAAATTCTTTGATATACTGGATATATCCAAAATCTAGACAGCTGTCATACTATTGTATTTATTCATAGCATTTTAATGCTATACACCATAGTTTATTTTCATCAATAATGATAATAAATATATATCGGAATTGTAAAAATGTATCTATCAGATGATTTCATATATTTATTATATATATATCAGCCTATATGTATAGATTCTAAACCAATGGAAAATGAAGCAGACTGGATCCACACTGAGAAAATAAAGTACTAGACTATTTGAGAGTGACTGGAAACAGATGCTATATTTCAAAATCATGCCACCAACACTCATGGAGAGCTACAGTTTCACCACACATTGAGCAAGCAGTCATAGCCTACATTTGTCATCTTAAATGCAAAACACCAAATGAACTAGCATGTTCTGTAGCTACACATCTAATGCCCTTTCATTCAAACACCGCATGTCATCCGCACTCGTCTCTGTGTGTACAAAATACATCTGGGATTAAAAATGCAGTTGGAACAATAAAATAAACCCGGAGGGTAGTCTTTAAACAGACTGCCTTGAATGTAAAAGCATTCAAATGCTAACTCTACAAAAACAAGGGAGACATTTCCTATCCGACCTTCACAATAACTTGAGGGTTTTACAGTAAGAGCCGGAGGATTTTTCTTGTCTTGTAGCATTTATGGCTTATTGTTTGTAAGAGTTACTAGACATGGATGAAAAGACAAAAAAAAAAAAAATAAATAATAATAATGTTGCATCACATAACCTCTGACCCTGGAGTACATGTGGCCCAGATCTGGGCCCAGTGTTCCGGTGTCGTTAGCTATGTGATGGTGCATCCAGCATGAGAGGAGACATAGGAACATAGAGGCAAACAAACCAAAGAGAGCTGCAAGTCTGGGGATCTTGTGTTCATAAAATGATTCATTATTACTGTATAAGAATGTCAGCTTCAGGATTTAGCTTATTTTTCTTTTCTTTTATTCCCTTTTCATTTATTATTTTTTGGTTCTCTGGTTATCAATCAGTTCCAGCAGGCAAATGATCAGTCAAATGTACTTCAAACACACTGCAATCACCTACTGCTCTTATCAATATGTGACTGGAGAAGTCATAGATCGTGACCTGGCATCTGCATACAGCCAAATCAGGGCCAGAACCATTTGAATGTTTGCATTTTTGGCCTCGGTATGTCACACACCAACCCACTCTCATTGGAATTGCACAGGACATCAGTTGACTTGTAGCCCCCAATGTATAATCAGATAAGATCCTCCAGTGTTTTTGAAACATAGACAAAAATACAAATAAAATGTTTAAGTGTATAAAAAAATGACACATACAAAACACAACCATTTGAAATTAAAGCCACCAACATGCTGAGTATGATTTCAACATTGATTTTGCACACAACTCTAACAAGCGTTCCTCTGTGATCTAGACATGAAAAGAACCTGAAAAAGTTTTAAATATAATATATATATATATATATCCACTTTATCTACTTTTATGTCAAGTCCAGCACCCACCCAGGGGGGGAATTACATAAAATGTGCAGTCAGTGCATTTTCTCTTCATTTTATTATCAAATGGACAAATGCCACACGCTCACACACACACACATACACAATATCTTTATGTCCTATCTTGAAAACATGCTTCTATTTACAACATTGTATAGGTACATGCGGTATCGACAAATTTTTGATGACTGCAATATATATATACACAGTTTAGGGGAGAAGAAACAGAGGGATTTGAAAGTGCTCACTGATGATCTGATTGAATGGAGTCTCTTATCCTTCGCCTTGGTTTGCAGTTGCTCATCATCCACAGAGATTGACACGCACACACACACACACACACACACTCTCTCTCACACACACACACACACACATGCGCCGCTGTGCATGCTGTGAGGGGACGCTTGCACTGAGCATGCCCAAAACACTCCTCCTCTTGCGCCTCCAGAGCCCAGCGAGAACTTTGGCTTATTTTTCGATGAGAGACGAGTGTGAGTGCAAGAGTGAGTGGGATGGGTAGGATTAGAGGGACACTTGAGTTGTAGGTTTGCTTAACACAAACAAAAAGGCAGTGAAATTAAACACATCACAGACAAATCTGAATGTGTGCGTGTGAGAAAGAGAGTCTGAGTGTGTATTGGTGGCTGTGTAATTCTGTGTTGTATTCAGTATGTCTGATATACTCGCCTGTAATATTCGCCTGTTGGTGTGAAGTGTGTGAGCATATGTGTCTGTCTGTGTGTGTGTGTGTGTGTGTTTGGCAGATGCTATGATGTCACTAAAACTAAGATATGCCCTAAACAACACTGAAACAGCAGATATGCACAAGCACAGCATACTTTTTGCAATGCGCGTGTGTTGTGTTGTGTTGTGTTGTATTGTGTTGTGTTTGTGTGTCTAAGTGCATGTGGGCACTACCTCTGTGTCGTCAAATGTACCCAGGTTATTGTGTGCAGATGCAATAACTAAGACAGGCTTTTCTGAAGCTGTGGACATATTGGACGGAAGGTTTGAGCTGTATATTGGAGCAGTGTCCTCTGAACTATGAGGTAATTGGGACTATTGTACCCCCTCTGATGACAGGAGACCAAAGCATCCCAGTCTCACCCACATCTCCCTGGACACATCCCTGCACGTGCCCCATCATCATCACCCTCCTGGACCACTGGGATGGTACTGTAACTGAGAAATTAGTCACAAAGAATGGGTTCAACTGCTTTAGGCTCACAATAAGCCATCTGCCTTTTATTACTGTGTGCATGATTGATCATGCTATACGGCCTACTTTGTGAAATCATCCAACTCTTTGAGCTGGACACACAAGAAAAAGCATGTTAAAATAAGTATTTTTTTTCCCATGGAACTATAGTTCTACTATAACTGGCATCGCTTTAAAGAATATCACATATTTTTGTGTCTTCTCTCTATTATTAAGGTCATGGCAGACTACTGGCTTTGAATCACAACTGTTACGAAGATTCCAAAGCCATATTCTGGTGTAGTTTCAATGTTGCTGTCAAGAAAGCCTTGATGTGTGGGAAGAGGTAGGCACACAAAATCATCATTCAAAATACCAAAGGCCATAAATGTCTATCTCACAGTTGATTAAAAACATACCTGGCATGGAACTATTTCATTGATCACAGAATGAACAAAATGACAGCCAAATATTTCTGTGTTTTACTCGTAGTAACTGCTGCTTTTCTTTGGATATGAATGGCACTGTACTCCCTCAGCATTTTACACGACTTGAGTGCCTGTGTAAATAAAGCCGATGTGGAATATTGATCCGGAAAGTGACGGAACGCAATGCTTCACAGTACAGCCGTGAAATGTAGGCTCTCTGATATAGCTTGTCTTCAGTTCCCAGTCTGCACTGAGCTATACACACTCAAATCACACACTTTGATCAACCCGACCCTCACCCCTCCTCACACACGTACACACACACACACACACACACACTCACACACAAACACACTCGACGTTCAGTGTGCACTAACTGGTGATAAAAACAGTGAGAGTTCAAACTCATCACCCCCCCACGGTGTCCACCATGCACATGAGCTGTATTTGAGTTGTATTGAGTAGTGGCTACAGAGGATTACTGAGAGGCGCTGGGGGACGAGGGGTGTACAGTGGCTCATGACACTCATGCAGTGGAACAAGAAGTACGATGAGGAAGAGGACGAGGAAGAGGAACGGAGATCAGGAAGGGGGGGAGGGGGGTTGGTTAGTTGGTTGGTTGATTGGTTGGTTGGTTAGTTGGTCGCCATGGCGTTAACTGGTCTCCATGGCGTTTACTTCTTGGCAAAGAGTGAGGCCAGGGCTCCGTCCACGTCTTCCTCCGGCCTGAGTGGGTGCCACTGGGCGATGGGCCGGCGTGGGTTGGCCAGCATGTCGGACCAGTGCTTCATTTCTGTGCCCTGTGCCTTGCTGCCGATGAACAGCTTCCCGATGGCGTCGTTTGAGCCGATCTTGTCGTAATCAAAGACAGTGACCACCACCAGGATTTTCTATGGAGAAGTAGGCAAAGAAAAGCAGTGAGAATGCATCAGTGACAAACTGATATGTTCTTATTTTTCATGATTTCAAAATGTAATTCTGAAATAATGTCTTGGCAACATTTGAATGTGTGCACTGTGCACTGTTTGCTGAATATTTGTTACTACCACCAGCCATTTTGTCTCTGAGAATGATTATGAAATTCATTAGAAATGAACTCAAGAGTCTTCTCCATACCATTAACAGCGTGACTCTGTAGTCTGTGTGTGTGTGTGTGTGTGTGTGTGTGTGTGTGTGTGTGTGTGTGTGTGTGTGTGTGTGTACTCTAATGTGTTTGTTTACTGATCCCTACCTGCATCTGTTCTAGAGGGATCTCAAAGCTGAAGGACTCGTTGAAGTAAGGATTGAGGGTGTTCTTCTTCACCGTGGTCTTCTTCTTCTTAATCTTCTTGCCATTCTGAAGCAGCTGGATCTTCACATAAGGATCTGTGTGTGGATGTGAGCCACACAACACCACAAACATCAGACACACTCAAACAAACTCAAACTCACCTCTACACAGCTTCTTAAGCAAAGCCTAAAGGGCAATTCAGACTGAAGATCTGCGAGGAGACCAAACGGTTTTAGAACGGAGTTGCGGCGGTGTGAATGAATTGTCACAGGTGTTGCAGGCAGTTGCAAGCCGTCGCAAAATATTCAACATGTCAAATCGCATTTTCAGAGTTTTAGAACGTCCAGGTTTATAGAACGTCGCAGCCCGTCTCGTCGCGGATCTTTGGTCTGGAGCTACCTTAACAAATTTGACGAGAAGACATAGGAAAGAAAGAAGTTCATTTGTGAACAAAGTTGATTTGCTCACCAGAAAGTCCACCCACGTCCATCTTCTTGAGGTTCTTGGCCTCCAGGATGCAGACGGTGAGTTTGCCGGCGGTGGGCACATAACGCAGGGAGATGCAGATGTCTCCTAGCTTCTCAGGCTGACAGAGGAGAAAGGAAAGTTTAAACCATAAATAACATTGTATCTGTGGAATGCATCTGTATTGGTGCAATTCACAAATAGATGTACTGCATGGCGGTACAAAATATGACCGCCGCTCAGTTCTGCACATTCTCTGAATATATGTGATGCTTGTCAACTTGTTTGTATCTCTCTCATGTTATAAATGTGTGTCTGCATGAGTGAGTTTGCTTTTGTGTACAAGTATAAGTGTGTGTGTGTGTGTGTGTGTGTGTGTGTGTGTGTGTGTGTGTGTGTGTGTACCCATGTGCATGTGTGCTTGTGTGTACAGTATGTAGTATGTGTGTGTGTACCCGTGCGCATGTGCTTGTGTGTATGTAGTTATATATGAGCACATATGATGTAAATGATCATTTGAATTTTGTAACCCAGTAACCATTCACTTAATAGCACCATCTACAGGTCAATGGTTGTACAGTCATTAAATGTACATATAAATTCATTTATTTTATAGCCCCCCATGGATGAAATTCCACAAAACTTGACATATTCCCCCAAGATGTCAGGTTCATCATACACATTAAATTTGGTGCAGTTTATAACATCTGATCTAAAGATAGGGGCAAACGAAATTTTCCCCTAAAAGTCTACTGGGGCTACATGCCCACCAAGTTTCATGTGCCCCGGTGTTACGGTGTCCCGGGAATCGTTGACCAAAAATTCAGGAAGTAGATGACGGGAGAAAAAAAAAAAAAAACTTTGACAATCATTATATGACCGCTACGCTTGCTACGCTGCGGCGGTCATAATTCCCATTTGTTTTGTTGAAGCAAGAGAAAAGTTATTACAGATTTAAAAGCCTTTATTTTAACTTCTAATTCATACTTCTTAACAAGCATAAGAAATGTCTCAGAGAATTTGTTTTTGTTCTTTGTTTATTTTAATTTTACCCTTGGCTACATTCCACGATTACTGTTTGACTCTTTGTTTGTTTGTTTGTTTGTTTGTTTGTTTGTTTATAATTTCACTAAATAAAAGGATAACATTTCAATTTCTTTCTTAGCTGTGCGTGGGACCAACCTCCTCTTTCTCAGCGCTCTCCAGGTCCCTCCATTCTTCTATGGTGTTTGCTAAGTCCAGAGTGTTGAAGGGAAGCTTCACCTCACCGATGACGTCGTGCTTGGAAAAGCGGTCGTAGTCGTACACAGACATTACCAGCGTCTTCCCGCCCATCTCCGCATACGGAATCTGGAGGTCATGAGAGTCAGGGGAACACAAAGGAGATGTGAGTGTGGCAGAGCTGCGTCTTCTGCATCTCGGTGGAACGGGAAACATATAATGTTTACACAGACACACAGACCATGTGACTCAAAATTTGTTGGTTGCCTATTTTTAGTAGTTTAGGTCAGCATGTCATGAATAACGTAGCCCGTGACAATCTTACACCAAAATTATGTTGCATCGTCGATGGTTAGTAGTACTGTAGCTTATGTCATGAATAACGTGTGACAATCTTCACACACGTACACTCAGTCACACACACACACACACACACACACACACACACACACACACACACACACACACACACACACACACACACACACACACACTGTTTTGCACATGGAAGTGGCAGACAGAGCCCTGACCAGTGGTGCTTCTATTCCCTCCAGGCCTCATTAGAAGCTGAGAGTGTTCCATACATCTCATCTCAGGGCACTAGCACAAGCACTGCCCAGAGTACATAATGGACCTGCAACCCACAGCCTAGGTTGGGAGCTATAGGGGAATATCTTTTAATACAAGTCCATCTACCATAACAAGCATCGCTTCCATCGCTTCCTGAGAGAGTTTGCTTTATAACACTCAGTATGAGAAAGCTATGCAATATTTATGCACCTCATGGCATACAGCACAGTTCTACACTGGTTTGTTTCAGATGGAATAGTTTTTTTTGTTTATTTGTTTGTTTGTTTTCTGTTTGTTTGTTTTCCTGTTATGACTATGAAAAGACAGGATTGGAGTTCACATCCATTCACTTGCATTTACATACAGTGCATTTGCATAAATGGCATGAGGGAAGTTATAAATGTGTACTATATTTGACCTTAAATGTTCTAATAAATATTTCAAGCTGTTGATAAAATATGAATGTTGTTGTCAGTTATATTGGCTGAAAACTAGAGGTGTAACCAAGTAAAAATACTTCACTAATTACTTCAATATATTTCGGGAGTATCTTTACTTTATACAGATCTGTTAACTTTTACTTCACTACATTTCCTGTGTTACCTGAATTATTTTACTCCACTAGATTGGCAGTATAGATCAGATGCGATAAAAAGGAATTTGGTGGTCTTCTGAGTGACTGAATCAAAGTCTTGAAGAAACGGACTTGTCATTAATCAGACAAGTGCAAATAACATTCTCCATGACACCTGACTGCTTGACTTTTTATTTACAGTAACAACCTTTTGCATTTGTTTTGGCTTCAATTTGTTTTAAGGTTTTATGTAGGCCTATAAAAACTTAAAGGCTACATGTTTTAAAGTAGAAAAAAAGATTAAAAGTCTTTTCGGACCTTTTTTAAAATATATTTACTAAATACTAGATACACTTAGACTTTTACTTGACTTACATGTTTGTGGGTGACGACTTCTAACAGGGTGGGTTCTGTACTTCTTATCAAAGTGGGACTATCAAGTAGGCCTACTTTGTACAAAACTGCACGCCACCATAAAACATCACCTCCCGAAACAGCAAATATTGCATGCTGTTATAGCCTATAGAAACTAAACTGCAAGTACAAATGGAACAGACTGAATGAAGGCTTCATTCTCCAATTCTTTAGTGAATCCAGGATCAGGCTAAATAAATAAATACCGAGAAAAAAGAAACTATTCCTTTGGAGCTGTTGACTGTTCTCACCTTGAAGGTGAAGGTCTCATTGAACACTGGATTCAGGGTCTTCTTGTGCACCTTTG
This sequence comes from Sardinella longiceps, assembly GCA_027497455.2. NCBI lineage: Eukaryota > Metazoa > Chordata > Actinopteri > Clupeiformes > Clupeidae > Sardinella > Sardinella longiceps. The sequence continues at coordinate 15,276,236 of JAODXP020000012.1, read as the reverse complement.
TGTCAAATTTCTTCTTCTTGTCAGGAAGAATGAAAACCTTCACGTAGGGATCCGAGGTGCCACCTGAATCCATGGAAACCAGGTCAGCGCACTGAAGGATGCCCACGGTCAGCTGAACAACACAAAAGAATAAAAGATTAGAGCACATTCAGTCTTTTTGACATATTTTTTTTAACAACACAGTTATCTTTTATACAATCTAGTGAAAGAATTATGTACCGTGTACATCTATGCAATTACAACTCAAGGCCTAACACAGGCCAACTAAAGAGAGATTGCTAGGAAAGGCTCTGTGCAGAGCTTTTTAAAGGAGTCTGACAGTGAACTTCATGGGTCCTGGGAAACAGCTCAACTTCTTGAACTGCTGATGACCCTCATTGTACTTGTAAAACTGTGGCAAGAATAGAAATCAGTGCCATTTTTCTGACTTGTGAGAAAGGCATAGACTCAAACATTCAGTTTCAAATTGCATTGAGTTTTTGTACTTTTTGTGCTTTGAACTGTTCTCTCTCTCTCTGTGTACTGCACTCCGTTGGATTTGCTGGTAGCCTCTGATGCAATGCAGCTGTATTGTCCAAGTATTATGGATTAGTTTAGCCTGGTCTACTTGTCTGAGAACTCTCTGTTTACTTATTTTTGTTCCTCTGTAAGGAGCTCTGCATCATCCTGACACTGTCTGGTCTTGGGTTGGTTTAGTGTCTCTCTCTCTCTCTCTCTCTCTCTCTCTCTCTCTCTCTCTCTCTCTCTCTCTCTCTCTCTCTGTGTGTGTGTGTGTGGGTGTGTGTGTGGGTGTGTGGGTGTGCAAAAGTGTCTGCATATATATGTGTAGGGAGGACAATTAATTAATTTAGTTTCAAGTGTGATATTTCCATGATTTCTGATGCATCCAGTCTTATCAGTAGTATAGTCTAGGCAGAACTCAGAGCTAATTTCATGCTTTATCCTTTGATACTTTTTGTTACTTACTCCTTAACCTGTGCTTCACAGGCAGTAATCTAAAGCGTTGCGAAATGGGACACTCATTGCATACATCCATTAAGTGTTGGGGAGTAACGGAATACATGTATTCGAATACTGTATTCAGAATACAAATTATGAGTAACTGTATTCAGTTACAGTTAAAGCTTAAATGGGTGGTATTTAAAATACAGTTACTTTGTAAAAATCAAGGGATTACTCAGCTGTATTACAGTTTCTCGTGTTTAGCCATCCCCTCGCTAATTTGGGTAATTCCCTGCATTGTCGGAAACTAAGCCAAACAAAGCGCAATAATAGCTATTAAACATCCTCCTAACGATGATGTCAGTAACACAACTGCGCCTAGCAAATGAAATGCACCCCACTCAGCGGCAAGACAGATATGCCTGTTACATATAATCATAAGCAAGTAGGCCTAGGACTAAATAATAAAGCTGGCACAATTAGAAATAAAATTAGCTAAATAACATTTACGCATTCTGTCCATAGACTGAAAACGCGTGTTTATAGAAATCTCCACTTTGTGAGTTTTTGAAAGTAGCCCATTTCAGTGGCTGAAACCTCCAAATGCAGTTCACGTTTGGGAAAATGCTTTTCTGGTTTTGCTAGGTCCTGTTAATGCAGAAGGAAACAAACTTTAAGCTCATCGAATTAAACTAAAAAAATTGTTTCCTGATCTTCAAAATCTAGAAGCCTAGCAAGTGGCACGAGGCCATACTGCCCATGTTGCCCTTTAGGATAACTCGACCTTGCTTATGTTAACAAACCCTAATATCTCATCTATTGCAAACGTATGTATTGGAGACTGGGCTGAACAGACAATTTGTTGATAAAAACAAACATTTGCAGGATGCAGGGGCGGACTGGAACAAAAATCGGCCCTGGCATTTCGAACAAGACCAGTCCACCATACTGGTCAGACCATTAGAAAATAAGCCTTTGATTACAGTTACAGTGAGAATGTCAGGGCCATCGGCCCAAATAGTGTGACGGCCCACCGGGCATTTGCCCTGTGTGCCATATTGCCAGTCCACCCCTGGCAGGATGTGATTGCTACATTCATGCAGTTGTAAAAAGGCATAACATTAAAAGTAATCCAAAGTATTCAGAATACGTTACTCATTATTGAGTAACGTAACGGAATACGTTACAAAATACATTTTGGGGCATGTATTCTGTAATCTGTAACGAAATACATTTTAAAAGTAACCCTGCTCATACACTGCATCCATTAACATGATCACTGAAGTACCACCATTACAGTGTTTGCAGGTTTCGTCACGCAGGACAGACATGTTTTTACTATCGGCTGCATGAAAGCAAACTGAGGATTATAATTAAGCATTTATTAAAGGAATCCATAATTGATGAGCGACGCAGGGTTTCTTTTGATATGAACGCTGCATGATTTTTGGCTGACTAGCCCTGAGGACAGCAGAGTGTGTATCAGGACAATAAATGTGAGGATATGAAACTGGAATGGCTGATAGTGGTGTGTGCACGCGCTGGAGAAATCAAAGGAAGATAATGACAATAGTGGCCTGTGAGCGCTTATGTAAGTCTCTAAGTCCCTGTGCTGACTCAGCGAGTCCTCAGGGAGTCTCTATCTCCACAGTGACTCAGCGTTAACATGGCTTTCCAAAGCTTGTCTCCAGCGAGAGGCACAAACGCCATTACACAACACATGCTGGAGCGTCCATCACACCCTCTTATTGAGGAATTTAATTTGTCACATGGAATTTGTCTCACTCACAGACACACACACACACACACACACACACACACACACACACACACAATTTCTCATGGGCTGACTTGGCATGCATGTGAATACACAAAGTGGCTCACGCAAACATCTCCAACACTCATGAGGTTCAGAGAAAATCTTGCCTAACACCATTTCATAGCTGCACCACCTCTATTGGACTCAGTTATCGGAATCATCATTCAACATGAGATGAAGTAATTTCCAGTTAGATAGGCCCTGATGAGTAAGGTTTTTCATTCACACACACACACACACACACACACACACACACACACACACACACACACACACACACACACACACACACACACACTTACCTTATTGTCATTGAAGTCATACTCCAATTTATACTGCAGTTTTCCCAGTTGCTCTTCCTCCTTCTCCTCTTCCTCTTTCTCTTCCTCTGTCAGGCCGGTCTCACCTTCCTCGTCGTCATCATCCTGATGTTTCTGTTACCCCGGGAACGGAAGGAGGTGAGAAAAGATTGGTTAGGCTCTGGAGAGGTGCATCATGGGTAACCCTCTCTACTAGTCCCTGCTTCAGCATGCCACAGACTGGGGGCCCCCTTGAGGGCCGGTGTGCTGTAAAAGGGGCCCCGGGGGGCCACACAGGGTTGCGTATTTGGCCTTGCGGCTCTTCCGCCACCTATGGATGCAGTCAGTCATTCCCGGGAGGATGCAGGCAAGTGACTTGAGTTCGCAACTATATCTTGCTGACACACACTCTCCTAGCTCCCATACTGCAGAGATGCAAGCATGGGTCGTTTCAGTCGGATTGGTTAGGGAACGTCGAATGGAAGCTCAGGTACATTACCTGTCTTTAGAGGGACCTAAGCAGTTACCTGTGTTCTGCATTTAGGAAATATGAGTTTAGTGCATATGGATACGTATGAGGGGGTATTTTAGGCTATTTGGCTACTTCCACTCTCCTCTGTTCTGTAATATCTTACCTGCAGTGGATTTACTTGTACCTACCTATACCTACCTGTACCTATAGTATCTGTCCCAGTAGATTTACCTACTGAGCTATGCTTGTCATCAGACTGTATCTCAGAGTGTCCATACTGCAATGTCATCATCTCAAGCTGATCAGAATGCAGCTGTTTAGTTTTTTGGACATCTGCCTTAGTCTTGGTTGCTGTCAGCTAATTACTCTCTACTGTCTGCATTTCAATGCTTGCCTCTCCCTTCAGCTAAACACTTCTACAAACACACACGCACCAGCAATCCGCTTGGGACACACTGATGAGTCCAAGTGTTAAAAAAAGAACTGAGCTGATTTTTACATTTCATTGCTTTGTTCTATTCCTGGATGCAAGGACTTGCTGAGTTGCTGGTTTGTGTGTTTTTTTGAACGACGTCCAAAATCGCCAGTCTAAGTGAGAAGCTCTTCAAAGAGCCTGGATAACTGTTCTCCTCATGCACTCTATTCCCTGCGGAGACTGAGCCTGCTGAAGGGGTTTAAAGAGCTGCTATCCTTGCCGGAACATTCTCTCTGCTCAGCTGCACACTCCTCTCCAAATGTAAGCACAGGAACTACATCAAAAGTATTGAATAAATAAGCTTTTCTTTTTTCCTCAGTTTAGTGAATAATAATTGCTTTCCATACTTTTAGAAATGGAAAATAAGACTTTTAAACTTTTTGGTCTTTCACTGAGAGCGTCAGAAGAGAGAGGGCCACATTCATTAGTGAGCCCAGTCTTGGAATTAATGGCCATTTTGTTCACAAATGATCTTTCCACATCAGTCATCCAAATGTGTTGAACCAAAGACATCCAGATGAACAAAATAATGTGGCTAACTCGCCTGTGTGTCACCAAGTGTTGCTACTTTCAAGCCAGTACTTCATCAACTCCCTCGCAGCAAATTAAAGAGCACAGAGATGGTCTGCACAATCAAAAACTATCTTTTTTATTTCCATGGAAATATGTAAAGATATAATAGCATAAATAGCTTTAAAACTGTAGCATTAGCATTAGCGGTTAGCATGTGAGTGTTGTAGGCTAAGCTAACTGTGCTCTTTAACGCATGCAGCCTTAGTGTTTATCGTGGGTTGCCTCTGGCTTCATCCAACACACATAATAGTTAAATATTAGAGTGAATCGAGGCTCGTTTAGCATTCATATCTCATCAACAGTGTTAATGGGTTGGTGTTATTCATGTACCCTTTAGCGGTACTAAAAGGGCTGGGAGGCAGGGCATAAACCACATTGTAACTGTCCTTCATTCACCACCACCACCACTGCCATCATCACCATTATCATCAAGCAGCTGCAGCCGGTTGGCTCAAAACCCGGAAGTTACAATGCGTTTTTGTGTCCAAGCCCCGCCCCCCTCCACTTCTGCTTGCACCGGGCAGCCAGAGAGCATCGCTGCTGAACTGTCCACCTACCGTTAGCCCGGCCGTCCCCAAAGGAGAAGAGAGACGGCGCGCACACACCACACACGACACAAAGCCAAGAGGAGGAGGAGGAGGAGAAGAAGAGGTGGAGAAGAAGAGGAGGAGAGCAGAGAAAGAGGGAGAGGGTGAACTCACAAACACACTACAACTGCACACAACACAACACCTGCTCATACACACACACACTCTCAACAACATCAACATAAATACACAAAAAAATTATAGCTCCAAAAAACACACTTGAGAAATGACACACTCCTCAAGTTAATCACAGTGCTGTGAGAAAAAAGTATGGACACACTACAGGATTATCTGTCTCTCAGCGCAGCCTTGCTTAGAGATCTGTCAGCAGCTTCACTGGTGGCTGCTGTGCATTTCCAATTCCATGGTGACATTCTGACTAGGCCCTACAACAGTGTGTCATTTGTCACTGTAGCGACAATGAATTACATCACACACAGTGTATCACAAACACAGGAAAGAAAACTGTTGAAATGGCAGAAGAAAATGGACGATTTCGCCTCATCCAGTGCTGTTGAGATTCAAACTAGAATGTGTTGTTATTTTTGTTTTGTTTTGTTTTGTTTTGTTTGTTTCTACACTACCAACCCAGTCTTTACATCTGAAGGATGACAGTATTCCCATGCCTGAAGAGAAAGGAGCATGGTCACTAACATTTTGCACACATTTACCACATTCAAATTAAAGTAAGATTCCAGATTAGATTTAGATTTTTATACTGCGCATCCTCAAAAAATCACTTCTTTAAGGAATAGGCTATTCCATGTTGCCGGTGAGCAAAAGAAATTTTTTTTGACTCAGTAGCTAAAAAGAGACTAGCTAAAAAAAGCTAACCAGTGGGGCCACTGAAACTTATTTTGGCCAGTTAGTTTTAGCTGTTTGGTCTGTACTGGACCACTTTTTCTCATTCTTTTCCCTACCGACATCACTTGGTGACTTCTCTTAACAGTGAGGTTCAATCTTTCAAAAACGAAATGATGTGATTCACGAGGACACATAAAGTCTTAAAATCTAAATCTAAATCACAAAGATTTAAAGTAAATAATGAAGTGTTTAATCTGAACAATATATAGGTCTGTTTAGTATGTTTTGTATGTGTTTAGTATATGTCTCTCATTAGTTACAAGTGAGAAATATAATTAGAGAAATATTCGGAATGTGAACAGGTGTTGAGTGTAGAACACCAAACATGGTTGTCATGGGGACAGACAGCCATGTTGCCGT
>JAODXP020000012.1:15242345-15264845 GCA_027497455.2 Sardinella longiceps | reverse complement strand
ATGTACTGTAATGTAAATGCCATTACATGTACTCTGGAAGATTACTGCTCTCACACAGTACCAGCTGAAGATGCCATTCATTGTATTGAGGACAAAATAGGATAGAGATTCATTCTTTTTGTATGAAAAGAATACAAATGTCATACACAAATAAATTCAAATTAAACCCAAGTATGGATAGAGTGTTTTCATCAAATAATGTTTCTGAAAAATGAAATGTAGAATCAGGAACTCCCCCTCCTTGCACCTTACATCACATTGGATACACATCTGCCAAGTCCCAAAAAAGCAACTGTAATTATGAACATAATCATGCAAGTCTGGATCATCATCATCACACCTGATGCACACATGAGTCTACGTCCTCCCCTTGCTGGGTCTGCATGTCACAATGGGACCATGTTATTAGACAGTAAAAAGAGCAAGGAAATAGATATATTTAAATGCTTGCAAAGCATCTCTCTCTCTCTCTCTCTCTCTCTCTCTCTCTCTCTCTCTCTCTCTCTCTCTCTGCTCTCTTCCACTATTTTTGGTTTCTTTCTCTCTGGTTGGTATCTCAGCTGAAAATGAGGCAGGATGGAAGTGGCCCACAAACATGTTGACAAATCTGATATGGAGGAAAGGACAGCTAGCAGAGAGAGTAGGTAATGCATCATTGTTTGGGCTATGTCGCCATGATAGTCGTTATCATCAGCAGACATCAGCTAGCGCTCCCTTGGGCTCAAACTCCACTTCATGCCGACACTTCACCAGATGGATGATTCAAAGCTGATGAAGAAAAGTCTCCATAACAATTTGCCATAAATATGCTTTCTGATAAGTTTTTCTTTCCAATGCCTCACCATGTAAAACATCTTTCTCTGAGCTTGCAAAGTCTTTGCAGTAAGCCAGTTTATTAGACTGGCAACAAACAGCAAACATACAAGACAAGTTGTCAGTGCGGTAGCTCTTAACTTTCAGGCTCCGAACATCAACAGCATAACGCGAATCAAGTCTTTGCAGTAAGCCATGCATGTCTGTGAACAGTGTTTAAGAAAACAGCAAATGGTATTGATTCACACATATCAATAAACAGATCTTACAGATTCCTAAAGGTCCTGTTGAAATCAACACATTTCAGATGTTGTTTCCAATTTCCCCATCCCCCGCCCCCACACCCCTACATATTTGTTCTCCATAACAGAAGTTGTTCACAGGCACAGGCCATCTGTGCTGGCTAGGAGTCAAACTTGCCCCCTTGTGCAATTCAGCACTATGGCCAGTCCAGACAATAATATGCTTCAGCTCTGTGATTTTCACTCCTATGCATCTCTGTGCAGTAAACAATGCAGTCAAATAAAAATAAAATTAGATGAACAATAAAAATGAATTAGATATTTGTGTCCCTGCGTAAAGTATATTTCTGAAAATTGCTGAATCAAGCATCCGACTGATTATTTTGCCAGATGCCATACAACGCTCTAGCCAAATACAAAAATATACCTACATGTATAGGCCTACTGGCATGCTTCCTATAGTGAATAGAGAAAAAAGATCATCATATTCTTTAGAAATAAAGCTGTTTCACAATGTTTCTAGTATAGATGACAGGTAGCCTAACTAGCTACTTAGTTACTTTTTACTTTTATAATGCAATAACTCGGTGGAGTATGTAGTAACGAAGTATAGTAATTATAGAGAATTGCATTTACAAAGTAACTTGCCCAACACTGTGTTCTACAGACGTTGGTGGACTATTATAAAGATACTGCAGTATTTTGTTGCGACACAGGGATTAAAACAGGCCACTGCACTGTATGCATACGATCCCTCTGCCCAATCAGTACTGTCTGTACTGTATGCATATGATCCCTCTGACCAATCAGTGCTGTATGCATATGATCCCTCTGACCAATCAGTGCTGTCTGTACTGTATGCATATGATCCCTCTGCCCAATCAGTGCTGTCTGTACTGTATGCTATGATCCCTCTGACCAATCAGTGCTGTCTGTACTGTATGCATACGATCCCTCTGCCCAATCAGTGCTGTATGCATATGATCCCTCTGCCCAATCAGTGCTGTATGCTATGATCCTCTGACCAATCAGTACTGCTGTATTATGCTATGACCCTCTGCCCAATCAGTGCTGTCTGTACGATCCCTCTGCCCAATCAGTACTGTCTGTACTGTATGCATACGATCCCTCTGCCCAATCAGTGCTGTCTGTACTGTATGCATACGATCCCTCTGCCCAATCAGTGCTGTCTGTACTGTATGCATATGATCCCTCTGCCCAATCAGTACTGTATGCATACGATCCCTCTGACCAATCAGTGCTGTCTGTACTGTATGCATACGATCCCTCTGACCAATCAGTACTGTATGCATACGATCCCTCTGCCCAATCAGTGCTGTATGCATACGATCCCTCTGCCCAATCAGTGCTGGCTCACTGTAAGATCTACTCAAGGTGAGGAGTACGATGGTTATTATGGTCAAAGCCTGCGGCTCATTCCGCCCTCTTGTTTGTTTTTTTCCCTCATTTTCACTCATCAGTGCTTTTCCCCTGCAAGCCCCAGGGGTAATATGCTGCATATTGGAATTGTTTCCCCTCCCCCCACCTCGACATCCACATGTGCAACACCACTGATATCAAACGGCTGCTCCAATAAAAGGCCTTGCTGCTGGTTGTGTTCCTGGCCAGACTCCCCTTCATAGCGTGTTTGCTTGTTTGTTTGTTTGTTTATTGTTTGCTGTGCCTGATGAGGTTGAGGTGCCTGGTGTCATTAATTAGCTTTAGTGCTTTCTCTGGCACCAGTGTGTTTCTCCCCCATGGGGGAATGCAGGAGATAATGACCAAATAACCTCTACTCTCCTACCCTGGTCATGACCAGCCCCTCAGTCTACGCTTTGAACGAGGGTCTGGGATTCCAGCTTTTGAAAAACGATTACTTCATATGCAGCCAGTGTTGGGGGTAACTAGTTAAATATTTGCAGTAACTAAGTAACATAACGTGTTACTTTTAAAAGATCAGTAACTTAATTACAGCTACTACCTAAAGTAACTAGACATTACTAAGTTACTTTCGATTTACACAGTTAAATCATATCTGAGGTATATTCTGTTTGTTTATTCATATGAAGTTGGTCTACTCTATTGCAGCATCTGACAATTAGGTTAGATTTATGTAGACGCATACCTCTCAACAACCTCAGTGTTTCTCATCACCAAATCACTAAATATTAATTAACCAAAGTCTATGTGCACCAGAGAGTAGTTACAGTAGGTAACGTGTCCCAGTAGCCTACAACCCCGAATGAGTCTGTTTCTGTATAGGAAATCTGGATGAGCAGGAGGAAAGTAACGTAACGAGTAAAGTATTGAAGTTACTTTTAAAAAAGAGTAATGAGTAAAGTAATTCAGTTACAATTCACAGCAGTAACTAAAGTAAAGTAACAAGTTACTTTTTTTGAGTAACTTACCCAACACTGGATGCAGCTGTATACAAACATGCAATTCTACCATATAATTATGTGCTATATAATTACTCAGTTAGGCTATATCAAACTGCAACCCTTGTGGTGTGCCTAGAAATGCTCTTTTGTTAGCTGTTGCCTACTGTGTGTGTGTGTGTGTGTGTGTGTGTGTGTGTGTGTGTGTGTGTGTGTGTGTGTGTGTGTGTGTGTGTGTGTGACCTTCTGGTTGTGGCAGTGTAGGTCTGGGTTGCAGGATATGGCTGTCCTGCAGTAGCTCACCACTGTATGTTGCTGACTCCTATTCTTCCCTCTGCCTACACAACATTCAGTTGTCTGACTGATCCAAGGCCAGTACCAGTGACCATTCAGGCCATATCCCCCTATATTGACCAACAGACAATCTGCTCCAGTATCAGTGGCTGCATTGGTCAGTTTATGCCACTGTGGCCTTTGCTGCAGTGTGGGTTTGGTGCCAGTGCTTTGACAGTCCAGCGGTTCGTACTGTCGCCCAGTGATGGATATTGGCACTTCTCTGTGTGAATGCAGCTCTCATCCGACTGGGACAGCTCTGGATGACTAGTACATCAGCTATCTCCATTCGCCATGCCAAGACCAGAGAAAAATCCATGACAGATCGGTTTCATTCTTTGGTGCTGTCATTGCAAACTGGTGCATTGTGGGTTTGGGGGTGCGCGCCGTGTCTGGCAGGAGCCCAGCTCTGCTGTATGTGAGCTGCCCCTCTCTGCCCTGGGAGCTCACAGCTTGCCATCCTCTTCAGCCAGATTTGGGCCAAAGAAAGACCAGATCCACGCCAAATCTGATCCAGCACTGGTGCCTGTCAATGTGACCTTTAATACGGTGTAGGTTTACTTTCAGTTTTGGCAGTCTGCTAGTAACAAAATGCTGTTACATCCTGGATGCCCCCTCGGCTAGGACAGCTGTTATTTAGCAAAACTCTGCCAGATCCATGCCAGATTCACACCAGATCAGGGCCAGATCAGCTCCAGAGTCAGTGGAGTCTGTGGGCTGTGTCTGTATTAGCACAGCAGCTCGGTGCTCCAGTCCATACAGCCCCAACTCTCCTCTCTTCTCTGCCCAGATGATTGACATTCAGCAGGACAGGTTGAGAGCTTAGGCTTTTGTGGAGCTCCCTGTTTGTCTCTCCCTAAGCCTCTGTGCTGCATGGGCTAGTCGTGTAGCGTGGAGTCGGACTGCTGTTGACTGCTATTGGAGGGCATGTCTGCAGCACAGCCACACAGCAAGAAAAGCAAACCCAGCATGACTAACATGCTGATTGGATTGGATTTCCATTTCTAATCAAATTTGTCAACAACTTTTGACATCTTGTGTCATCTTGCGACATCAACAAAATAACTACACTGTTTCTTCCTTGACAATTCTGGATGCACAGTTTGTGGAAGGGGAGACTGTGGAGCAATCCTGATGTAAATGCAGCAGTACCGTATAGCCTGACATAGCCCGCCCATAATACTACTGTTCATCCGTATTCATGGTCTGGAGACGGTCTTCTGGGGAGGGTTTAGTCTGTTAACAAACAACCGACCAATCAAGCAAGGCTGATTGGGCAAGCTGTCCAATCGTTTCAAACCAGAGCTGAGTGCCCTCCCCCCGCCCTATAATCGCTTCAGGTTAAAGAACCTCCAGACCATGAATACGGATGAACAGTAGTACTCTGGGCGGGCTATGTCAGGCTTGTAGTACGGCTCATAGGGATTGTCACACCTCTGACACAAGCTCACTGTCTGCTGAAACAACTGAGTCTCTTCTCCCTGTGTAAGTGTCTGTTGTGTGCTAGTCAAAAGAAGCCATCCCATTGAAACAGCCATTGATTAAGACCCAGCTAGCCTGCGAGTGTGAATTGCAAGCCCCTGTACACTCCAGAGTGCATGTGCGTGTGTGTTGGTGGCCAACGGGGAGAGGAAGCGGAGGAGGTCTCTACTGGGGCCTCTCTTCACACTAATTAATCTCTGCAGTTTTAAAGACCTCTGCCAAACTCACACAGCATTTAGAAAGAGCATCAGTCAAACCTGAATGGGAAACACTGTATCCCACTTCAGCCCAACCGAAATGCTATGCAACCGTGAATTCTGAATGAAAATGAAAGAGGCCTATAGCTCACCATAATGTAACTAAAATACATTGTGCATTAAAAGTGTATTAAAAAGTGAAATACTTAATAGTATACCATGAACATAACGCTTTATGATTGCATTTGTTATGCATTGCATAGCTGCAAATACAAAAGAATAGAATATCATTCTAATCAAATGGAAAGCTTTTAATGTGTTTTTGAAAGACGTAGAATCCAGTGCTTTAAAGTGGTCTGTGTAACGCTTTGCAGTGCATGTGAAGTTTTAGAATTCATGTGAATTTTTAGAATTCACATGAAAAAGATGAAAATTGGGTCCCAAACATCAATTTTCCATTTTTCAGACAACTCAGATAATAGATAATTGGTGCTTTTTGTGTATTTCACTGTTGTTTGATGGTTGCTTTTGAGGGAGTGGATAGTTGAATTTGACACCAAAGTAAAAATGAGTCAATATTTCAATTTTCTATTTCTGTGCCGTGGTTGGACTGAATGAAGCGCGCGGAGGGATGTCTTGAATTTATCAGAATGCTTAGTCTAATTAATAGTATAATTGGAAAGATGCTAACAATCTAATTTGATTTAACAATCTATGCAAAGCTGGAGCTAAAGGTCCTACAATCATACTGGCTGGATGACCTAAAACTGTTTAACTGGAGGTGAGGTGGAAAATTAGGGTATTTTCCCAAATGGTGGCATAGGCCTATCACTTTAACACTGGACCTCAGCAGCAGCAAGCGTTTTGGAAAAGGTTTCAAGTAGTTGTTGAGGGAGCTTGAAAAGAGATGTCTGAAATGAGCAGCTCCATGGTACACACTTACACTCAAACACACACACACACACACACACACACACACACACACACACACTGAGGAAGCCTGGATCGATACTAGTGCAGTGTGTGTGTGTGTGTGTGTGTGTGTGTGTGTGTGTGTGTGTGTGTGTGTGTGTATGTTTCAGTGAGCCATTTCAGAGTGATGGTTTTCAGTGAGACTGTTGGATTTGTTGCCGATGGCTTGTTTGTCATCTCGTTCCCTGAGCCGTCACAGAGGCCATGACACTGAGGGGCTGAGACTGAGAGACTGATGTGATGTGGACAAGGAGCAACGACACGCCACCATCAACAAGAGTTACCGTGACAACAATCATGGACAGGACAGGAGCCATGGCAACACCATTGTCAACACATGTTTCTATGACTGTACTCATGCCAGACTTCTATGATGAATGACACATTCATCTTAAAGGTTTACTGTGTATCAGTTGATGCAACCAGCCAATAAATGAGCCTGGCCATCTCCCCCATACAGCCTATTGTAATCTGTGGACATGGATCATCTGTTGCTCAGGCATTACATCATCCCAATGACATACAGTAGGCCTGCTGGGATACTTGCCAGATTATAGGGCCCCATCCTGACCAGGTTATTTGGTTGCTGCTGTTTGTAGAGAAACAGACCTATAAAATGGAAATCTAGATTGCCACACAGCTGGAATACTGCTGAAGAATATCCCTGTAAAATGACTAGTATTATTATGGCTTCATTTTATCTACAGTTCCTTGGACTGTTATTTTTTTTTCATTTAATCCCTCATTTGCCACATATTGTGAGGAATATTGTGTATAACTGTGAAAGTGTGATTTCTAAAAAAGTCTGAGCACTAACTCAAAACTAGTTTAGGCATGCAGCCGTTTTCTCATTTTGACTAAAATTGACTGCCTATCTACGTAAAACAATAGATCAAAACATAAACAAATATTTTCCTAAATCTTGCCAACCAGTCATGCCAATGTGGCCAAACTCTGTGCCAAGCAGATAGCCAGTTGTCTAATTAGTTGAATACAAGGATGATATGAGAATTTTGTGCCAGCTCACCTTCCCACACTCATATCGGATATGGTGGGGAACATATGGGGGAGTGGAGTGGAGTAGGGGGGTTACAGCAACCAACCCCCCCAACACACACACACACACACACACACACACACACACACACACACACACACACACACACACACACACACACACACACCTCACCAGCCAGAGAAACCATCCATCTCAGTTTAGCAGACAGGCAATTTCGAGACACCAGCTTGAATGAGCAGGCCAGACAATTGGGCCGAATTGGGCAACACGGGTAGCTAACACACAGAGCTTAACCTTCATTACATGCGTCTGGGGCTCACCACCGTCAAATTCATTTAGGCCCTCATTTCACTTCATTTGTCTTACATGCAGCATGGCATCCCTACAGACAGCTGATGAGGCTAATGTGGGTCACTGCCGGATCGGCGCCGGATCAGAGCCAGACTTAGGCCAGATCCCAGCTGAAAGTCCAGATGCCATGGCCATTCATTTGGTGGAGCAATTAAGAGCAATTTATATGGGAGTAGATTGGAGTTGCAAGATGGTATGATGGTGGACTAAGTTGTCCATAAAATGATGCCATGGATACCTTGATATTTAAACGTGGAAGAGGTGTATATATTTTTCAATTTAAAATGAATCTAAAATGAATAAGAATCCTCTGCATTCTAAAAGATTTGTTACAGAAGTTTTTCAGAAGTTACAGGAAGCCAGATCTCTTATCAGCAGGATTCCTGAGTTCAAAAGGAGCTATTTTCAAATACCCCATCATAACAACAATGCAGGTAAGGGGGCATATCTGCCAGATCTTTATCATATGTGCATCATAAATCCTAAAGATGTCACAGCACACCCTCACAGCACACAGCTTCAGAAGATCATTTATCCTCACATATTGTAAAGCTCAAACCCAGTCAATGTGCTGAATGATTTCCTCACACACACCCAACTGCAGTAAAACAGGCACATAGAGTTTGCCACCCACACACAGTTCTCTGTGGGAAATGAAGAAATTGAGAATCATCTACGAAGCGCAAGTCACCATGCAGTGTGAAGTCATTAACTGAATCCATTCCCTCATCTCTCAACCAGCCCACCACCCCCACTCCACCTGGTCCATCCCCCCCCCCCCCTCACACACACACACACACACACACACACACACACACACACACTCCCCCCAGTCTCCTCCCTGAAGAGCAGAAACTAGTGCTGTCATGGAGATGGATGGTCAGACTTATTGCATGATGATGGCTCGAATGCGGAAGATCTGCCTGGCCTCTCATTAATATTGATAAGCGGCCCCTCTCTCTCGCTCTCTCTCTTTCTCTCTCTCTCTCTCTCACTCACTCACTCACCCAAAATCTCTGTTCCCAAAAATGAACCAGACCACATGTTTTCTCTCTGCCACACTCCTGTACTCCTGTGGTACAACAATGATGCTCTTGTTCAATGATATAACCATGTAATAAACATGTAATGCGATAGGTTTTGAACATCATGACACTGATGTCCAAGGATTTGACAGTGTCATGTTATCACTATCTTGCTATGCAACTCATATTATACCATAACAAATAACATCATATGACATAGTCATAGCATTAGGGCAAAATGACACTAAGCAAAATTTAAAACAGGTTCAGGATTATGCAATGACAAGTTATGTATTGTATGTATTTAAGCAATGGGGCCAAAATAAGTATGTTGCCAGGACGTTAAGACATAGAAAGAGCCTCTAAGACTGTCAGCAATAGTAAAAATTAGATAAATAAATACATACATACATACATACATACATACATACACATGTACATACATACACAAACAAACTAACTAACTACAGTTCTCATGAATGACAGTTCCAGTAGAGTGTTCGTGAGCATGCCATGCTTCTGATGGCAAGGCCAAGGACAAGCAGACAGACAGAGTCTGCTGTAGGGCAGGATGTGAGGTTGGGAGGTAGGAAAGGGGCCCAGGTGGGTCAGGGCATGAGTGAATTGGATTCTTGGTCTATTTCTGCCACGTCTCGGAGGGTCGCTGGAGTGAGGAGACCTTTTATGGACCTGACAAAAGAGCTGGCCCCAAGAGGCCTGCCAGGCAAATGGAATCTCACCGAAAAAAAAGAGAGCAAGAGAAAGAAGTAAAAGAAGGAAAAAAAAGAACAGAAACCTTGAGCGGGGTTGAGCTTGTGCTACTTACAGGGTGAGAGAACTCATGGAATACGCAAGACAGAGCACAAAATTCTTTAGCATAATCTGAAATAAAAAATGTTGTGAAGAATAACCCTCCACTCACCACATTCATCTTCAGCAATATACATTTTTGAAATGCTAACTACTATTAAACTGTTTGTAAAAGTATAGAGCACCCAAGAAAAGGACTTTGCCAGTATTTTCTATCTGCTCTGAATCAAGATGATGATAGATTGGCTGTTCTAATGACATGTGTAAAGGCAGTATAATTGGCTTGGCGCCCTTAAGCTAATATATGCTACTGCTAATGTATGAGATGGCAATAGCAGCCTTACCAGGCAGAGGCTGTGTTCTCCCAGGAGGGAGAGATGCGACCCATTAAACGCTGTGAATCGGCGAGGTGAAGTTTTCAGCGGCGTAGCAACATCCCTGAGAGCGCGCACGGCACAGCGGAGCTGCAGTCCTCTTTCACACACTCACCTTCACTGCAGCAGAACTCTCTCGCTAGTGCTGTCTCCCTCTCTCTTTCTTTCTCTCTCTCTCTCTCTCTCACTCTCTCTCTCACACACACACATTGCACTCACATAGACACTTGCTCTCTTTCACTCTCACTCACTCACTCATTCACCCAGCCCAGTTCTCATTCTTTTCTCCCCTTTACTTCATGTACTCTCTCTCTCTCTCTCTCTCTCTCTCTCTCTCTCTCTCTCTCTCTCATTCTTCACCACTCCCCTAATGAACACCTTACTCCTCTCCTCCTGTGCTTTCACCTCTTATAGTAAATTGCACCTCTCTCTCTCTCTCTCTCTCTCTCTCTCTCTCTCTCTGTGCCTGCATCTTGCCCCTCCATTCTCTCCTTGTTTGTAATGCTGCTCACACACACACAGCTCCATGCAGTATGTTGCACCACTGACTGGTATTGGAAGACCATCTCCTACGATCAATATGCAAAAGCCTTACTCAGGGGAGCTCACTAAACAGTGAGTGTGTGTGTGTGTGTGTGTGTGTGTGTGTCTGTCTTATGTGTGCGTGGGTGTGCGTGTGTGTGTGAGAAAGTGCCTGTGTATGTGTGTGTGTGTGTGTGTGTGTGTGTGTGAGAGAGAGAGAGAGAGTGTGTGTGTGTGTGTGTGTGTGTGTGTGATAATACAGTAATAAAGTAGGATATGAGGTAGAAAGAAGACAGGTCTGGCTTAGTCTGAAGCCTCGTATCCACTGGAGCTCATTTTGCAGAGGGCCCTCACTGTAGCCCCCTGACTGTGGCCCTGCTCAGAGGGCCCTCCTGTAGCCCCCTGACTGTGGCCCTGCTCAGAGGGCCCTCCTGTAGCCCCCTGACTGTGGCCCTGCTCAGAGGGCCCTCACTGTAGCCCCCTGACTGTGGCCCTGCTCAGAGGGCCCTCACTGTAGCCCTGTAGCCCCCTGACTGTGGCCCTGCTCAGAGGGCCCTCACTGTAGCCCTGTAGCCCCCTGACTGTGGCCCTGCTCAGAGGGCCCTCACTGTAGCCCTGTAGCCCCCTGACTGTGGCCCTGCTCAGGTTGCTGATGGGGGGAGAGCAGCTCTGGAGGAGACCTGATCATCTGGAGGTGTAACGGAGGCCAGCTGGCTCGGCTAGCTTAGCGGCAGTATGTGTAAATCCTCATCACCCAATTCCTTGGGCGCTTCTAACGGCTGAGTTAGAAGCTCGGGCTTTTAGCTCAGTGGTTAGAGCACCCGACTCCCACGCCGGGAGTTTGTAGCTTGCAGGGTGGCGGGTTTGAGACCTGTGTCTTGCTTTCATTGTGTCCGGTACAGAAGAGAAGCATTTGGACCAAATCAGGCCCTGTTCTGGGCCAGAGTCGGCAATCATCTGCTGTTCTGAGATCAGGGCCCTTCAGAGTCAACTAATCAGTAGATGGCCAATTCTGTCTGATGTTAGATATCCTGAGGCATGGGGCTTCACTCTGAGGTAAGCACTGGCTGGCTGTTTTTATTTAGCCCCTTACTGTTATAACAGCATCTGTTGGAACTGTCTGAATGACTACCCATGTTATCATAAAGCTTTTGGGGGGAAAGTTGGTCAAAGACTGATGAAAACTGATGAAAATTGTCTACATGTGGCTGGGTGAATTCATCAAGCTTCTCAGGTGATTACAAGCGCCACAAGCTCCTATTCCTCCGACTCCAACAATCAAACAAACTTTCAATGAAGTGAAGTGCAGTGTCATCAGGGCCGGTATAGGCATAGACAAATGAAGCAGTCGCCTAGGGTAACCAAATATCAGGGGAACATCACAATACATTTCTTACCTTTTTTCTTCAGTATTTCTCTTACATTTTTAGAAAAGAGGGGGCAAAACTCAAATCTGGCCTAGGGCACCAAAAAGGCTAGAACCAGCGCTGAGTGTCATTTAATCTAGACCTCATGGGGTTTGGTTCTTGGCTGCTGGGTTCAGTGTGCAGTTCCAGGTCTCCATTTGCTATCTTTTGGTTTTGATTGTGTCAGAAGAACATCTCCAATTACTGCCCCCCCCTATTAGTGATGACCCTAAGCTATTTTGTTTGCTTTGTTTATCATTTTGTGTTTATTTCTCTTGCCATCTTGCCTGAATCGAGCTAATAATTAAAAAATATATATATATATATATGTATCTTTTTTAATCCTGCTTCTCATAATTCATTCAGTTGAATGTCCTGAGGCTCATTTTAAGTCTCATTAGTGACAGAACCCTCACACATATTGAGTACACTTGAGGAAACTGTATATGTGCAGAAATGTATATACAGTATGTGCAACCTGATCCATACTCAAAGACACTGGTCATATAGGGAGGTAAACATTGATTTTAGATTTAAACTATATTGTACATTAAACTACATTGTACATTTAAACTACATTGTATATTTCAACCAAGTTCAGATACATTTCACTATGTAATATGCAATAGCCTTTTAGTTCTAATTCAACAAAAACTGTGAAATGAAGTAAAGCAACAACAGTAAATCCAAGCAGCAAGACTAGAGAGCAGTAATGGTGTCCATGTAAATGTGGAGTATTGTAATGGCAGAGATTCAGGAAGGTGTGAGCAGAGAGGAAAGTGCAGCCGCCCCTCTGCACCCCGCCACCAGAGGCCTGGAGCTCTAAAATGAGACGCATTTTATTTATTTATGTTCTGCTGCCTCGAAAAAAACATAGAGCGGAAGCCGGAACCAGGACAGTATGTTCTGCGAGGAGTGTCATAGACAGGCCGAGGTCCTCATTAAAAATGATATCAACACACAAGGCTCCACTGTTACATAAAACACACACCACACCCCGATCATAAAATGCTGCAGGATTCATTAAAGGTATAGTAGGTGAATCTAATATGATACACTTCTGATTAAAGGAGAAATCTGGTATGAATCAGTCCATAGCTCTTGTTCAAGGTCACAGAGCGCTGTCTTGATTCTTGCTATTGCTATGGTTATCTGGCTCCACAATGGACCTGAGAGTTTGGGGATGCCTGCCTCCTGCATGCAGATGCTGGAACTGGGAAAAGAATCCAGTCAAGTGAAGGAATCCAGCTTTACCCATATCAGCACAGTAGTGTTATTCCTCTGTCCAAGCCTTTTTTATTTACCTCCGCCAAGGAGGTTATGTTTTCAGTCACGTTGGTTTGTCTGTCTGTTTGTCAGCAGGATAACTCGAAAAGTACAGCACGGATTAGGATGAAATTTTCGGACAATGTGTATATTGGAACAAGCAAGAACTGATTCGATTTTCGGTGGCCCAGAACATGATCTGGAATTTATGTTGTGTCTGTGACCATATTGCCTTGGCGGAGGTCTGCGCTCTCTGAGCGCTTTTCTAGTTTTATTACTGCAGATGCTCAATGAATTAATGATCCAGTGTAATTATGCAGAGAAACATTATGCAGGTAGTCGGTGTGGAGTTCAGTAGCATTTTAATAGAACAGGGTCATGTGAAGGAGAAATTAAATCAACTCTGTAAAACTCGCACCAACTGCACGAGCTACTGTGCAAAGGTATTTGGACACATTAGGAATCGATGGCTTTTGTTAGTGTCTGATGAGAGTGGGCTATTGGGTGTCAGCTATTTAGCTAGATGGCTGTGTGTGTGTGTGTGTGTGTGTGTGTGTGTGTGTGTGTGTGTGTGTGTGTGTGTGTGTGTGTGTGTGTGATGTAGATCGCCCCCTGAAATATTCAGGCAATCAGCAACCAATTGAAAGCTTCATTAGCTGACCTTTCATGAGTCTCTTTGCATTTAGGCTGTTAATTGTCATTTCTCAAAACATTGCGCCAATTCCCTGTGGTTTCACTTCATCTCAATTGTAGCCCTTGAAACAATTAGCAACAAAGTCAACGCTCCTGGCATCAAAGTAACCTGGTGCAGAGGTGAATCTGAGCCTTGTCTGGGCCATATTAGGCCCAGATACAATCGACTAGTTCAGCTCAGTCCTCTGCTGGATAGCTAAAGGAGAACTGAACCTCCTAACCGGCCCCATAACGGGCCTTTAGAACCAGAGATCCAGAGCACTGCATGTCGGTGTTGTTGTCAGCATTCACCTGAGTGTCAGTACTGGAACTGAGAAGAGCTGCAGTGCTGAGGACTGTTAAAAGATTTGGTTACACTTTATTTGAAGGTACCGTCATAAGACTGACATGACACTGTCATTAACTATGACATGACAATGTCACGAATCTGTCATAAACTTTATACACCTGTCATGACTTCTGTCATTAAGTGTCACCCGGTATTTGTCATGGTTAGGGTTAGGTATGTCAGATGTCATGACAGGCTTATAAAGTGTATGACAGATTCTTGACATCATGTCATAGGGCCTAGTTAATGACAGTGTAATGTCAGTCTTATGATGGTACCTTCAAATAAAGTGTTACCAAAGATTAACTCATAAATTATTTTTTAGATTAGATTTTAGATAGACTATACAGTACCACTATATTAATCTGTATTCACATATTAACAATGCAGCTCTATATCCAGATGGGCATGAAGCTGAGGTTGCAGATAATTCAATGAAGGCTGGGCTAGCTACAGTGAAGAATCTCTGTCCTGTGCCTTAAAGCTGGATAATGAAACGCATGGATGGCCATGAAAGGACTTTCTGCAGTCTGCTTTCCCCAAGTGTCGCTGTGTGTGTGCGTGTTTGTGTTTGTGTGTGTGTGTGTGTGTGTGTGTGTGTGTGTGTGTGTGTGTGTGTGAATGTGAGTGAGTGTGAGTGAGTGTGTGTATATAGGCAGGAAGAGTGGGTTGCTTCCATGGCATGCTGCCACAATAGCGCTCCTCTGTGGTTCAGTGGGTGGTGCTCTCGGCAGATGGTTGCTGTCATTCAAAGCTTGTTTAGCCCATCCAGCCAATCAGATTTCTGCCAGTGAAATGAATAAGCAAAAATGTCTGAATGCTTTTGGCTGAAACACCACAGATGACATCCTGCCAGATTTATTTCTATTTTGATTTGTTTATTTATTTATCTATTCATTTATTTATTCTTTTGTATTATTTATTTGTTCATCTTAATGACCGTGCATTAGAAGCTCCAGAGGGAACTACAGGCTCAAATCATTAGTGAAGCAGTGCATGGTTGCCTCATGTTTCAGACTGCGCATCTTTCAGAGGACACACTGGTGATTCTGGCCCACGTCTGGTCTGTGAATTACGGCCAGATCCGCTCTTCAGCCATCTGCTGCTGAGGTAATGAGAACTGCAGAACTGTGAAACTATAATCAAAACAAGAGCTTCTTGTTTACTTACTATATTAGTTACAATTTTAAAATGTATAAAACCCCCAAAATAACACTTTTTCTTAAGTGTGTAAGCGGCGTTTTTTAGACAGTGTTCTAATTTAAGGGTGCTATAATCTCACATCTTAGGTAATAAATGCCACTTCACTGAACTGAGTGGAGTTGACAGTTGGGCTGAACAGAGCCAGCGATGTAAAATCAGACAGTGATGTAAAATGGCTGCAAACTCATGAGTCATGATTTAGAGGCCCAATAGGTGCCCCTCTGGATGCCTGCTCTTAATGTGACAGTCTGGGCCCTGCCACTGGAAGCCCATCTGCTGTGCTATGATGTCTCTAGGCACACTGGGCAGTTACTATAGGATTGGTAGAGTCGTGAAGGAGGATAAGATGTTGTTAACTGGGGACTATTATGACTGAAACAAGACATTTTAATTTCCAGATTCGAATTACTAGCCTACCATTTTGTTTTCATATTACTTCATATTATTTATTCATATTTGGGGCAAAGCTAAAATCAATATGTTGGGAAAAAAATCTAATTCTCTGTGACAAGTGTGTGTGTGTGTGTGTGTGCGTGTGTGTGTGTGTGTGTGTGTTGGGTTTGGGTTGCCTCAGTTCCTCTTAAACTCTTCAAATCAATATGAATTTACACTTACTTGAGTGTGTTGGATCTTGTATAGATCTTTGGGCCATAAGAAAGATCACATGTACTGACTGTGGCTACTCAGTAGCTCAATAGCACTAAAAGGAATATTCAAAAGAAATGGCAAGGTGTGTGACACCATCAGATTTACAGAGGGCCTGATTAATGAAGAAAGCCATCTTTCAAGTTCAACCCTCACCGCTCAAGACCCTGTGCACTTGAAACACACTTCACATGATCAGAGAACTGAGACGTGTCAGAGTCTGTAGCAGTCAGTCCATTAGGACTGCTTACTCCAAGTAGTTTGCATTCATCTTGAATTTAAAAAAGGAGATAAGTATTAAAATCATAATGTTGATGAGGGAATTGCAGATTAACATAATTTATTCTTCATCCGTAGAGTAATTTGTTGTGAGCATTTAGAGTGAGCATGCCGAGTTACCTATCATAACCCCCAAATCTTTTCCAGTCTCTGACCCATATAAGTTGCGAGGCATTTAGATTCCAATTCATATCCATCTCATTAACCTAATAATGACGCAAATGTTTTTAATTTTAGCAAGCTGGAAATGTGCCATATATTTCTGTTTTATCAATATATCTGTGTGTGTGTGTGTGTGTGTGTGTGTGTATATGTGTGTGTGTGTGTGTGTGTGTGTGTGTGTGTGTGTGTGTGTGTGTGTGAAGAAGAGTGTGGAGATGTCTGTGTGTACTGTATAGCCGTGTTTGTGTCGGTGAATCAACCGACTCGACACTTTTGCATCCTGAGTGATCAGCCATGTCATCTTTAATGTCACCCTCTGTCTCTCTGTCACTTGATCCACTCGCCTGCGGCGTCCACCTCTGTCTCGTGTGATCCTGTACTCTAGTCAAACTCCTCCAGAGGCCCTGTATGTTTGTCCTGACCACAGCATACCCTTTGGTACACACACACACACACACACACACACACACACACACACACACACACACGCACACACCGACCCTGTATGTTTGTCCTGACCACAGCATACCCTTTGGTACACACACACACGCACACACACACACACACACACACACACACACACACACACACACACACACACACACACCGACCCTGTCCAGTCAGCAGTCACTCAGTCACAGCTCCACACACACACACACACACACACACACACACACACACACACACACACACACACACATACACGGTCCGGTCAGACTTGCCCTGAAGGCCAACCCCATTGATCTCCACCTGATTTATTAAACCAACAAAATGTCTCCCTAGCCTTCCTCCCTCGGAGAGATGTATGCGTCTGCTACCGGAGAGGACAGTGATTAATCCACGCTCACAGTTAAACCAAGAGGCCTGCTGGGACACTTTCCAGATTATTCTCTGCTGTCAGCCATTTTGGATGGGATTGCATCATACTTGCATATATTCCAGTGCTGCCTGTGTTATTGAAGAAGAATAATGAGAGATTGGGTCTGCCTTTTGGGGATTTATGCCTCCTCTCATTATAGACAGAGAAGCTGATTAAACACGGGCTTAGGTATGGGGATGATTGCATCACAGAGAAGTCTTTTTTGGAGAACATATGTCTTGTTTACCAAGTAGGAGATACAGATTAAATAAACAAGGTGCAACTGATGAGTCACTCTCAAGCTTTTGCTTTTCTCTCTGTGAATTTGATCCTTAATGATGCGCTGAGATGAAGAGAATGGAATAAAGTAACAGAGTAAATCAATAAGTATGTTGTCACTCTGAAGTGGGTTTTTTTTCTCTGTGTCTCAGTCTCTGTGTGAGAGAGTGATCTTGTTAGTGCCGCTGTGTAAAGTCTGTGGTGTTCCTCTGCACTCTTGTGATACCGGACTGATCAAAGTGCCAGGGCTCTGCTGTGCTGTGCTGGAATGCTGCTGCAGGGGCTGCAGTGCTGTGCTGTGGTGCTCAGAGTTATTTTCAGATGCCTCTAAAAAGGCCCGGCGCTTCAATGCCCATTCCACTCTCTCTCTCTCTCTCTCTCTCTCTCTCTCTCTCTCTCTCTCTCTCTCTCTCTCTCTCTCTCTCTCTCTCTCTCTCTCTCTCTCTCTCCCTCTCTCCCGCAACAATCAGATCCTTCACTTTCATGCCCACTAATTGCATATTTGTTTCATAGGCTGCATGTGTCCACTGGGAGTGTTGTTCTGGTTCAGGCGTCAGGCATCTCCCACTGTCAAATTTCTCTTCAGCCAAGACCCACTTCTTAGTTCACCCACCACTCCACCATTACATCCAGAACCTTCCCCTCGGCTGGAGGGTAGAGAGGATGTGACTGTAATCAATGCATGCACTTTGGGAATGGAACCAGAAAGAGGCGAGAAGAGACAGAGAGAGAGAGAGAGAGAGAGAGAGAGAGAGAGAGAGAGAGAGAGAGAGAGAGAGAAGAGGCTTCTCAAGGTCTTTTCTCGCTTAGAATAGGAGGTATCGTTAGCCTAGAAATCTAGACGTACCCCTAGCGGTAGTAAATTGATTTGATCAGTGACTACATCTAGCCAGTCGCCATAGGGCACAGAGATATTCAATCCATGTTGGTGGTTGGTAGGCTCTATGTGGTTGGGCGGGCTTCATGTTTGAATCAGCCTGGTCGTAGCTCTGATTGGTTGTAGCCAGAGACATAAGAGTTAAGCATAGCACTAGTTTCCAGAGCTTTTCAACGGATCTTGTAGGGGGTTTGGGGATGAAAATTCTTTTGAAGGAGCTATGAGAGAGCTAAAAGTTTTGAGGAATGTATAGGCTTGGAAGGAATCTGATCTTTATTGGTGTTAAAAGAGTGCTTCCAGAGGAAGTTAGTCATGAGTCCTCCAATTTTCCACCAAAAAGTCTTATATCCAGGGTCATCGGTTTACTGGCCTATTTTGACCTACAGTCTGCAGAGAACAGGAGACATTTCTCTATTTCAATAGAGACAGGTCTGAGCCCCCAAACCACCATGTTCAGATGTAAATTCAGTATAACACTTTCTTTGATAAATAACCTCAAGTTTGATTAAATTTTGTTTAAAGATTAATCAAAGGTAATTATGATGATTATTTGACCATTTCTGTCTGTATTTAACCGTATAGAGGCATGTGTACAATTAGTCTGGGTTGGGTTCGAGTTACAACCAAGAGACCAAGTATATTTCATACAGTATATGACATGAATTTTTTTTTTTTTTCACAATTGTAACAGTAGCAGAATGGTTTCGACCGCAGATGTATCCCTTCTAGTGTTAATATCCACAGAGCCAGTTATATGAATTACCTCAGCGCCGATCTCGGATTAAAAACAGCATGGGCATGAAATAATAACTTACATAGCAGCAGACTGGAGCTGGAGTGGCACACACCGGTTAAAGGCACAATCCATGACTCAGCATTCTCATCCATCTTTAATTCAGCTCTCATTTCAACCCCCTTCTATGCTTCCTATTCTCACATTCATATTTATATGCTAGCGCTAATGTGCTAGCGTGCAGATGGATATCACAACACAACACAACACACGGCAGGAAGATTCATGATCAGATCAGATACTCATCTCAGACACTACAACCAGTACACACACACACAACAACAACACAGCTGCAATCATTAAAGAGTGTAAAAATGTAGACAAATATAGGCAAAGAGACAACCTGTGTATTTTCACTTCATGGTCATTCTCATAATCCACTCTGCTACCTTAGGTGGATCATGTGAATCATTAATTCATGGGCAGTTCAGTGCTCTAGAGGAGCGGCTGTTACATGAACACTTTCCCAGTCAACTCTGAATTTGTAGCACACTGCATTAGGTATCTGTTAACCACTGATGATATAAACAAGCATCTCAACACCACCGATGACACAAATCAAGCATCTCACACAGAAATGGGAGCATATTGTATCTTTGTTTCACCATAGCTACCCCACACTGTCTGCACTCCCACATGACTGGATTTCCCACATACTCTTATTTGGGTTCTTGACACCGGTAAAAACAAGGTCATAGATTCTGTACCAAATAATACCAACAGCCAGACAGAATCAACTCTCCTGTCATGAGTGTGCTACAGTAAGTGAACAGGTCTAAAGCTAAGAAGAATAAAGAACACACTAACACAACTGCTCAGTGTCTTCCTGTGTACTCCCACAAACCCAGATCTGCTCCAAGGTCAGAGGCTGCAGGCCGGAGAGGCTTCCACTGGAGGCTCCGGCTCCCCTCCCTCCCTCCCTGGCAGTATGCTTGTGATGTGACTGTGTGTGTGTGTGTGTGTGTGTGTGTGTGTATGCTGTGTGTATGTGTGTGTGTGTGTGTGTGTGTGTGTGTGTGTGTGTGTGTGTGTGTGTATGCATGTGTGTGTGATGTGATTGTGTGTGTGTGTGTGTGTGTGTGTGTGTGTGTGTGTGTGTGTGTGTGTGTGTGTGTGTGTGTGTGTGTGTGTGTGTGTGTGTGTGTGTGTGTGGTGGGGCGGTTAGGGTTCAGAGAGGGGGGGCGGGGGGGCAGGCTGGGAGGCCCCCCAGGGTAGCAGCTAATGGCTGAACATCCCCAGCACAGGGACATGTCACACAGGGCCACTGCGACAGAGAAAGAAAGAGAAACAGGGAGGGAGGGAGAGAGGGAGGGAGAGAAGGAGAGAGAGGGAGGGAGGGAGAGAAGGAGAGAGAGGGAGAGAATGAGGGGCTGGTGGGGAGTTCAGTGATGAAGTTCCGTAGCCTGAGGCTGTTCAGTGTTTGGGACTGTCCAGAGAGGAAGAGAGTGAGCGAAGATGAAAAAAAGAGGAGAGAGACAGAGAGAGAGAGAGAGAGAGAGAGAGAGAGAGAGAGAGAGAGAGAGAGAGAGAGAGAGGGAAGAGAAGAGAGAAAGAAAATAGAGGATAGAGGGGGATGCAGTGTTTGGGACTGTCCTGAAACGTTATTGAGGTCAGTTTTCATCCCGGAGTCTACGCCAGGGACAATGTCAGTGTTTCTTTAGCACTCTCTCTTCCCTACCTCTCTTTCTACAAGCTCTCTCTTTCCCTCCTCATTCTCTCTCTCCATCTCTCTCTCTCTCTCACACACACACACACACACACACACACGCACACACACTTTGTGTCTCTTTCCCTCCCTTACTCAGCCTCCCCACCCCCTACCCCCATCCCTTCCGCTTCTGTTAGCACCAGTACTGCAATGCAGGGGTTTAGTGTAGCAGAGAGTAGATCTCTCCGTCTCTCTCTCTCCCTCTCCCTCTCTCTCTCTCTGCTTTTTACTCCTTTCCTTCCCTCCCTCCTTCCTTTTCGGTCTCCCTCTCATTCTATTCACCATTTGATTGTGCTCTCTCTCTCTCTCTCTCTCTCTCTCTCTCTCTCTCTTCCTCCTCTATTGCTTTCCCTCACCTTGCCTCTCCTTTCTTCAATTTATTTTCTTCTTTTGCACCTTTTGTGTCTCTTCATTTCTTTTCAACCTTTCTTGCGGACCTTTCTTGCCTCCACACACACACACACACACACACACACACACACACACACACTCTTCCAGGTCAATCTGTAATTCAGGGTCTTTAACTCTTTGTGGGCTCTGCTGCTATGTCAAACAGAGGATGAAATGCAATAACCCTGTTTTTAATGCTGGAGGGATGTAAACATTTAGTGGAGTCACTGATTATAATACCAATATCATTTGGATAGGATTAGATTACTTCATATTTCATACGGTGAAATATGCCTAGTCTTTATTTTCAATTATGTGTCTGTGCAACTGATATTGGATTACAGACGTATTAAAACTCAAAGTAATTGGCATTAAAATTAAAAGGCGAGCTTCTCCATTAAATGGGTGTAAGGTGTTTATCCTGGGAAGCTTAAAGCGCAGGCAGCATTTATCAGTGTCTGACAGAACTGACATTCACTATCAGAAAATAGGTTTGATTAGAGCAAAGCAATTCAAACCCTTTTAAAGTGAAATATTCTCGTAGTGAAACTATTGAGTGGGGAGTATAACAAAGTCTGCAGATTTTACACCTCAAGTCTAGGCCTATTGTTTTTTTTTTATCACAATATGTCTGTCCATAACAATACACTTACACATTCTCGTATACTCTAACTCTTTTACTTTACTCTACTGTCTTGCTAAAGACCGATGTATGAAGATAAATTATCACAACTATTCCTTCCTCACAACTATTATTTGGAAGTATGTTTTACAAAGATGCAAAAAATATCTGTATAGGCCTATTGTTTGCAGTAGACTTCATCTTTTCAGATGTTTACTGTTAAATAAAGGACAAGGTTGCTCAAAAATGACACATTTTTCTCCAAAGGGGTTACGCTGTAGGAGAGCATCCATTTCACTTAAAGGAAACTCGTTGAGTATTTAGTCATTTGGGTCCTTTTGAAAAGCTCTTTGGTTATTTTCTACTAATAGCCTCAACATTCAATAGATTTCATAGAGAGAGCACTGTGGTTTAATAGGCTGACCACAAAGTCTACTCATGATATACCACAAAGATCCTGGCATCTTCAGTAT
>JAODXP020000012.1:15229845-15237345 GCA_027497455.2 Sardinella longiceps | reverse complement strand
TCCAATCGTTTCAAACCATAAGTGAATGCCCTCCCCTCCGCAGTATAATCGCGTCAGGTTAAAGAACCTCCAGACCATGAATACGGATGAACAGCAGTGTTATGGTCGGGCATGTCAGGCTACTTAACTCAAGGCTCCAGTCTTGATTCAATCAGCAGCAAGGCTTCATTCAGATCTGGGCAGATCAGTGTGACATTGTATCCAGCTATCGCAACTCAAAAACAAACAAACTGCTGTCAAAAATCAACAACTAATCATAAAGCCATCACAACATTATTATTATGGTAACACTTTGCGGTAAGGGTACATGAAATATCATGAATTCATGCATGAAATCATTCATGATAAATTCATGATTCATGCATTACTTCATCTCTGAAAGTCTAATGAGTAATCAGGAATTAACATGAATTCATTGTTTGTCATTAATGACCTCCTGCTGAAATAGCACATGATCTTAAGTATTAGTTACACTGGGTACATCATCATGAGTCATGATTAATTAGCATGAGTCATGATTATTAGCATGATCATGATGAATTCATCATGTTTGTGCCCCTCAACTAAAGTGTTGACATGGTTAAATAGGTCAAATTTAGTTGACGTATGGCGTATGATAGGCCAAAGTAGGCTAAATAAGTACTTTTATTATAACAAATTATATCAAATTCTTTTGAACAAAAACATCATGATCATGTGTAATTAATCATGACTCATGATGATGTACCCAGAGTAATTAATGCTTAAGATCATCTGCTATTTCAGTAGGAGGTCATTAATGATAAACAATGAATTTATGCTAATACCTGATGAGTCATTAGATATTCAGAGATGAAGTAATGCATGAATCACGAATGAATCATGAATGAAATCATGCATGAATTCATGATAATTCATGTACCATTACCGCAAAGTGTTACCATTATTATTATTATTTAATTATTTGTGTTAAAACTGTGGCATGGACCACTGCCTAAGACATTGCCATAGTGTTACCTACTGTATCAATCAGCCTGAAATTGATTACTTTTTTTATTACCATTTTTCGGAGTCTGTCTCACTTTGACACAGGCATATAGTTCAACCATGTTGCCACGCAGTATGAGTTCCCAGAGCAAGCAGTGTGTTTAGAACGTATAGGTGTGAAGCAGTTGCTGTGTGTTTGCTCTCTGGTAATCATACCAGAAATGTCTCCAGCTTGAAGCTATCAGAAAAAATGGCGCCCTTTCTTTTTCAAGAGCAACTGATCTGGAGCCCATTTCCCATGACCAGAGTTGCTCACAACTCTGTAGCTAAGTTAGTAATTTTGCTGGTGGTAATGCAACTGTGTACTTCAACCAAACAAGCTGCTTTGTCTGATAGTTAATAAAGGGCCATTGCTAAGTCATTATTGTGGAAGAACTCCCTTCAGAGTGATGCCACTGCTTTGGGTTGGGCTGCACAACAACACTGTCGGGAGATATTCCATGAAAATGACCGTCTCTCAGAACGTTATCCCTTACAAATGGACACCTGATGGCCTGGGAAATAACTACCAATGTCACCACATCTTAAACTATTATGAGTTTGCCAGCTGCATTTTTGCATTGATATTACCTTACTGTCAAAACGAATATGCTCTTTCTTTGCAGTTGATGTGTAATGAAGTCAGTGTTGGTCTAATTATTCCACCTCCATGAAAGCTTAATGTACTTGGCTATGTAAATAATATATAATATTATGTAGAAATGATATTAAAAACTGAAATATGAGCCTCCAAAATGACAGCTAAGAGTATATAATAGGACCTAAAAAATCCTTCATGGGGTATTTTTAAATCCTGAGGAAGAAGGTCTATTTCCTCATATGAAAGCCATTAAAATGCATTTGGGAACATTCACACAATTATCTGATAGCTGTTAGAATAATTGTGTTGCAGACAATAACATTCTCATGGGTCTCAGTGTCTTCTATCTGATTAAACTCCAGGACAACGTATAGATGAATTTACAATTGTCCAATTTGGTCCAACAGAACCAGGTCATTTGGTCACCATACTCTTGAGATTTAAACTTATATAAACTATACTTGTCCTAATGATAACAGAATTGAAAACTAGAGCCTTTTTTTCATTACTGCCTGTTTTAGCAACTGGATGTCTGGAGGAAAGTCGCCTATTCTAAGTATGATAATAATAAGTGTATTAAAATTGAGAGAGAAAATTAAAATGGCTTTA
This sequence comes from Sardinella longiceps, assembly GCA_027497455.2. Taxonomy (NCBI): domain Eukaryota; kingdom Metazoa; phylum Chordata; class Actinopteri; order Clupeiformes; family Clupeidae; genus Sardinella; species Sardinella longiceps. The sequence continues at coordinate 15,235,130 of JAODXP020000012.1, read as the reverse complement.
AAAAGAGATCTGCACGACATGTAAAGCATTCCCAAGATGACATAATGGATGCAAACGTGCTGGTTTGCTGTCAGAATCCTGGAGAAGCTTACAGCACATCTGACTTGACATCTTCTCTCCAACTAGTGCTGTGGTTTTGCTCGTTTCAAAAAGTGACACCCTGCTGTCACTCACGTTTTACTGCAGTCAAAGCCAGAGCATTGCAATAGAGAACCAATCTGCTGGAGAACTACTGGAGCCTGTCTGCAAGAACTACAATACATTTATACCCATAGAGCATAAGAACCGAGAACTACACTGCAGTGTAGAATACAGTCATGGAGATCTCCAGTGCAGTGTAGAGTAGATGACAATCACATAGAACAACACTGCAGTAGACAGAGAGAACCATATTAGAGAACCACACTACAATGTAAGTAGTACAGTCATAGAGAACCATACAATCATGGAGAGATTGTAGAGGAGTGTAAATCACAATCACAAAGAACCACACTGCAGTAGACAGAGAGTTCCATCCTAGAGAACCACACTGCAGTGTAGAGTGCAGTCATAGAGAACTACACAGCTGAGTAGAGTACAGTCATAGAGAACCACTCTGCATTAGACAGAGTTCCATAGAGAACCACAATGCAGTGTAGAGTACAGTCATAGAGAACTACACAGCTGAGTGGAGTCATAGAGAACCACTCTGCGGTAGACAGAGTTCCATAGAGAACCACAATGCAGTGTAGAGTACAGTCATAGAGAACCACACAGCTGAGTAGAACAGCCATAAAGAACCACACTGCAGTGTACTGTAATAGAGAACCATACTGCAGGAACCACGCTACAGAGTACAGAGTTGGATTGGCAATCCATCTGTGCCAGTATAGCCCAGTCTCAACAGACAGACAAACGCTTTGCAGTCGTGTCCTTGAGATGTCTGTCAGATCCTTTGTCCTCAGGATGTACAGCTCTAGTGACGGGTTTGTCTGCATACATCTCTTTTTGATCAGCACTGTTTGGCAACCTGCTGCCAGTCTGATCAGGACTTTCTAGCAGTGAGTCTGATGTTTGCAATTCTGCTACAGAGTGTCTGGAGTCTGGAGGCCTATCAGCTATCCCTCACTGTCAGACACAACAATTATTAAGTCTTGTCTTAGATAAAGAGCTTTTTTCATGAGTGGTTTTTCAATTTGCTTTTAGTCTAATAGCATTATAAGGTACTATTTTGGATAATAGATATGGATTTTTAATTAAGGAAAAAGAATATTGTATTAAAGACAAATTCAACAACAATTTTCTAAGCGGTATGTATGTTTATTGTTTGTGTAGACACTTGTTTTTTTTTTATTTATTTCATGGTAACACTAGTGCAACAGTGGACTATTTAGCATTAGTTAACAAATGATGGACTATCGTTGGACTATTGACTATCAGTGGACTATTTAGCATTAACAAACGATTAGTTACTCATTAATAGCCAGTGTTTCATCATCAGTAAATGATTATTGAAATAGACTATGACCATCATGCTTATAAAAGATTTTGAGTATTTGAGATAGATGAGATAAAATATTCATGTCACCCTATGGAGACACTTTCAAATACATTCTAACTGACCATCCCCCATTGGAAACTCTGAGGTAGCCCCAGAGAGACTAGATACCAGAGACCAAAATTACCAGAGGATCCTACTTTTGCACATAACGCTACAGTTACAATATACTTCAATAACCCGTCTAACCTAGCCTGATTGCCATCGACTTTCAAAGCTCTACAAGACTTTGGTCTGACCAAGAGCCCGTATAACAAAATTTCTCAAAGTGCATGGTTGACCTGCCTCCCTGAAATGCCTCGGTTTGCTACTGGTCGATGTTAGAAAATGCGGTGCCGAAGCAAAACCAATCACACCACTCTTTCCTCTGACATATGTGACGCAAAGGGAATTGCTTGAACAGGACTGAGAGCCGTTGGAGCTGCTCAAAGGCTACCTCTAACCACTAACCTCACTCACATCAGTTGCAGTGCCCCCTAGGGTGCAAGCATCTGATGTCGCAACCATTGAAAGGGATTTCAGGACCGAAATTGAATATTATGTGAGTTAAATTGATTATTGTGGCAATTGTGCCGCAGATACAGGTGTTTATTTTTGTTTGAAACAGTTGAAAAAAATAAAAATCGCGTTGGCTCAAAGGATGCAAAGGGTAGGTTTCGATTTAAGTGGTTGAAGTAAGATGACAGACAAGTAGTTTGTCCAATTATATGCAAGATTTCTTGATGACATTCAATCTTCTGAAACAAATCTCTTATGGAGCAAATTCAGATGGAGTAGCCTGTCTGCAGCTACGAATCAAGTGACGAGAGTGAGGTTATCTGACCACCAGGCATGGACTGGCCATAGGGCATACAGGGCAATGCCCAGTGGGCCGGCGGTCATTTTTGGGCCAGGGCTGTCATAATTTACTCATTTTATATTGAATAAAATCATGGTGGGCCGCCATGGCCAAAAATGCCCGGGCCATTTTTTTGGTCCCAGTCCGGCCCTGCTAACCACTGGCTTAACCAGCAAAACCTACATTAGAGACTAATGTCTGGAGCTGTAGCAGAGCATTTTTCTGCAGTTCTACTTCTATGTGAGGTATACACTACTGTATGCAGGCTGGCTAATCTGCAGGGAGAGTGGAGCATGTGGGGAGATCTGTGGCTAATAAGACAGCTCCTCAGAACTTTCCAGAAGCTGCCCAGCGAGAGATCCGCACTCAGATGGCTGAAATTGGCCGTGTGGTGGCTAGACTCGCTAATGCTTTACACATAATCAGCTGTTCTCTTCTGTGTGTCATGTCTGCTTTTTCATTACTGCGGACTACTACCTGTCTAGCCAGCAAAGTTGCTTGGTGCAGTGCTGAGTCGGAAAGTGTGTGTGTGTGTGTGTGTGTGTGTGTGTGTGTGTGTGCTTGACTTGCTGCAGTGACAGTGACAGAGTAGAAATTCTTGCCAGCAGGGAAAGAGCAGGCTACACACCTGTCATGTTAAAGAGCACAGCAGAGAGCAAAACACCACCAGCTGTCCACACACACACACACACACACACACACACACACACACACACACACACACACACAAAGACAGAGCAAGAGAGGGAGAGTGTGAGAGAGAGAGAGAGCGAGAGAGAGAGAGACTGAGCAAACATTCATAGATAGAGAGAAAGAGAGAGAGAGAGACACTTAAACCAAGCAACCCGCAGACACACATACAGTACACACACACACACACACACACACACACACACACACACACACACACACACACACACACACACATAACAAGCCATACGAAAAACATGATCCACAGTATTTGAGCAATTTTAATAAATCAGAGTATCAATAGCAATCTAATCATTAATGGTTGAATGAGGGGGAACTGCATCAGTATGTAAATGGTTTGTGTGGGTCCTACATGTGGATTGATGGGATGGCTTTTCCTAAGGAAGGGCTCAGCCTGTGGGATTTAGTTCTTGCTCAACACAATCACTCAATCCTCCTGTAAGCTCCTATAAGTGGCCTAATGGACATGCCTGAGACCACAGACAGTCCACACATCAGTCATTTTAGCATGCAAACACAATTACACACACACACATACAAATTCCGTCACTGTCTCTGTCACATACACATATATGAACACACACACACACACACACACACACACACACACATACACCAAACACACACACACAAATTCCCTAACTCTCTTTGTTACATACACATATATGAACACACACACACAATTTCCGTCACTGTCTCTGTCACATACTCATACTGTATATGAACACACACACAGAAAGACATACACACACACACCGAACACACACACACACACCACACACACACACACACACACACACACACAAACCTGCATCAGCAAACACACAAAAACACATTGCTTGAGGCTGTGAAGCACACAAACTGGCTGACATTCACTGGACGCCATCATGCCACTGCAGTCCCTCCTGCTCTGTTAAGCACCAACGTCACACTCGTCCAGTGGAGTGACCCGACCCCCTTCCCCTTCCTCTGCCCTCATTTAGCCAGCACACTTTTCACACTTCCTCACCACACACACTCTATCACTACACACCCTATCTAACCACATACCTGTACACACTTTATCAACCATATCTAACCACACACACTTAATCACTACACACCCTATCTAACCACACACCTGTACACACTTTATCAACCATATCTAACCACACACACACTTTATCAACCATATCTAACCACACACACACTTTATCAACTATATCTAACCACACACACACTTTATCAACCATATCTAACCATACTTAATCACTACACACCGTATCTAACCACACACACACACACACTTTATCAACCATACAGTGCCTAACCCATACACACTTAATCACTATACACTGTATCTAACCACATAAACTTTATCAACCATATTTAACCATACACACACTTTATCACCATATCTAATCCTTCACACTTTATCTATACATTGTATCTATCCCACACACACACACACACACTTTATCACATCATATCTAACACACAATTTATCACTACACACCATATCTAACCATCAAACACTTAATCACTACACACCATATCTAACCACACACTTTCTAACCACACACACCCTTTCTCATCAAACACTTTCTCACTAGACACACCTTCTAACACACTTCCTCATCAGATACACGCACATGCGTCACCCTGCACCCCCAACCCAAGATTTACTCTATCCTGCAAAAAACAGAGACTGAGACATACTGAAGTAAAAGGAGAGAAGGTGTGTGTGTGTGTGTGTGCGCGCATCTCTGTGTGTGTGTGTGTGTGTGTGTGTGCGCATCTGTGTGTGTGTGTGTGTGCATCTGTGTGTGTGTGAGTGTGTGTGTGTGTGTGTGTGTTGGAGGGACTGTAAGCATGATTTACTGACTACCACACCATAAATGGAAGCCAAGTGTCTGAAGTGTATAGAGGTCAACAATGTTTTATTAGAAATAAAAAAAATCTATCTACAGTATCTGTGGTATTTTCTGCGCTTGTAAGTGTAAATGCCATGTGTGTAAAATGAAATGGAGATTGTATTGTATTGTATTGATGGTGCGTGAGTGGAGTGGAGCAGTGAGATTCACCCTGGCCTGGTAGTGGCAGTGGGAGAGGAGCAGAGGTGCCCTCTAGTGCTGCTGAGACAGTGATGGAACATGACTGGCTGAGCAAAAGAGGCCACTCCAGGAGCCAACCTCCAGCCGCCGCATCAGGCCCACATTA
>JAODXP020000012.1:15219845-15227345 GCA_027497455.2 Sardinella longiceps | reverse complement strand
AGCAGACCTTGGAAACTAACTTACACACACACACACACACACACACACACACACACACACACACACACCTCACCTCACCTCAATCCATTCTTCCATAGACATAACTGGGCCCTATTCAACACTCCATCAAGCTGATTTATCAAGACATGCTCAGTCTGGGGCCTATGACCCACACATAGAACCTCTAAGGACGTCCTCATCATAACCTGCCTCTGTGAGACAATGTGTGTGTGTGTGTGTGTGTGACTGTAAGAATGTATTTAGGTGTGATAACTAGGTCTGTGTACATGCATGCGTATGTGGGTGTGGGTGTGGGTGTGTGTGCGAAAAATATTTGTGTGTTGCACCAATAGCATTGCCTAAATTTGGTCTATAGAAAGAGTGGCTGACAGGTAAGAATAGGAGGAAGAAAAAAGAGAGAAAGAGCGGAAGAAAAAAGAGAGAGATGGAAGGAAAGGGAGGAAAAGGAGGAGAAGCCGTCCTTCTCTCCGACCCCAATCTGGCTGAAGGACCGCACTGCTGCATCAAGCCTCGCTCAGGCAACTACACCACTCTAACACACTCCCACCACTAACCTGGCCCTTCACCTAATCACACACACACACACACACACACACACACACACACACACACACACACACACACACACACACACACACACACACACTGCAATCACCACCATTTCAGAAATCAATGAGACTTCTCCTCATCTCGTTTAGAGTTAAGTGTTCAAAGCGAACGAGCACACACAGACACATACACACACACACACACACACACACACACACACACACACACACACACACACAGACACACACAAATTTACATTCTCTGTCCCAGTGAGCTAGGCTAGAGTAATATCTAAAGTGTTGTTCCTTTAGTCCAAGTGCCTGTGCTTGAGGTCCGTTGGGGATGCGATGCAGAGCGATGCGGAGCGGTGGGTGAGCGGAGGTGAGGTGGGGTGGGGGTGCTGTCCGGCGGCCACGTAATGATTCTGATGGGATTAACAATACCCAAAGACTCCCAATGACCTCCGCTAATCTCCAGTTTACCCAGCAGCAATGCCCTTCACAAGCCAAAGCATAGGACGGACACCCCCCTTTTACACAAACACACACAAACACACACACACACATACACATATACACACACACACATTGTGATACAACCTTCCCAAAAAACAGCGCCAAAAAGCTATGACACAGCAGCACACCCATTTCATATCCAAACCTACAGCGAGGTTTTTTTGCCCTCCATCAGTGCAGAGAGAGAGAGAGAGAAAAAAAAGAGAGAGAGAGACAGAGAGAGAGAGAGAGAGAGAGAGGTGAAGAGCCCAGTTATTGGTTTTTGCCTGTGTTTCCCAGTGAGCTGGGTTCTGGCCCAGTGTTGGTCCAGTGCTGGCCCAGTGTCTCCCAGTGAGCGCTGTGCTGCCCCAGTGCACCAGGAGAGCTTATTCAGCACATTCAAGCTCCCCCACTCTCCACACACACACCGCTCCAACACGACTTTAGTCTCCTCTATTCCGCACTCATCCTCCTCTCTTTTCCTCTCCTCTCCCTTCCCTTCATCTCTTCCTTCCTTTTTTCCTCTCACCACTCCTTTCACTTTCGCCTCTCCTCCATATACATTTTTTTTTTTTTTTTTACCTTTTTTCCCGTTTTACACTTTCGATTCAGCCTCTTCTGTGGCGGGACACTGCTGCTGTTACTGTGGGACGGGGGGAAGGCAGCTCTGCCGCTCATATCGCAACACCCCCCCCACCCCCCCCCCCCCTACCTCAGAGTCGACTCAATCAATCACCCCCCCGCCCCCCCAACCACCCCCACCTTCCTCCATCGAAGCTATTCCTTTGATTAGTCATCAGGATGATTGGCAGTTTTTATTGCATTAACTGGAACAAAGTCAACTTTCTGCTTTTTCTGTCTGCTTCTCTCTTATTTGTTTAGTGCATCACTCTGCCAAAACGAGCTGGAAGCGTTTAGAGGGTAAAAAAGACAAAAAAAACCTCGCACAAGCAGAGGAGAGGAAATTTCATCTGCGTCAGCCAATTCTGCCTGTCACAACGATCATCGTCAAATGCAGAAGTTTTAATTTTTAAAGCGAATCTCTCTTTTTTTTTCAAGCTACAGTAAGTAGCTTTAGGTCTCTCTTCTAGGTCAGGTCTATCCTGTGTGGAACTCTATTGATTCCCTGACAGGGAGTGTAAATGGGCAAAGTCTGGAGTTGTGTGCCGCTTGTATCTGCTGCCTGGATTATGTAACGGGATACTGCAGCAGAGCGCTGCTACGCATCAGGACTTGCCTCCCTGCCTGCCTCCCTGCCTGCTGAAGAAAGTTCCACTCCGCACCCCTCCACCCCAGACCCCCACCCCCACTCTCTTCTCCTCTCCTCTCTTCTCCACTCCGTCCTGCGGTACTCCAGTGCTTTTAAAAGCAGATGGGAGATCCACTGTGGCTCTCTTCCTTTTTCTTTCCCTTTCTTTCTTTCTCTCTCTCTCTCTCTTTTTTTCTCTCTCTCTGCAGGCTATAATTACCCTCAAATATCACGATTCTGCAGTTTCTCCGCACAGGCACACACACACACACACACACACACACACACACACACACACACACACACACACACACGCACACACAGAAAGAGTCATAAAGAAAAAGAAAGACGCATCCAGGTACCACCCTGCCCAAGCCCAACTAAGTCACAACATGGAACAACAGAACAGGACCCAACAGAACCAAACAGAACCTAAGAGAACCCAAACAGCCCAATCTGAAGCAAATTAGCCAGAGAAAAAAAGCAGAAACAAGAAACAAGCTTACCCACCTTCCCCACTCGCGCGCTCAGCGTCGCACCTGGAGAAACACACACACACACACACACTTGCACGTGTGGAGGAGTCTCTCGTCTTCCGCCGAGTCTGCAGCAGGACACTTTAAAAGGAGCTGATGATGGAGGGAGTCAGAGAGGCAGGCAGGGAGGGGAGGGGGGCTCAGTCTTGCTACTTTCCTCCTTTACTCAGAAGAAGAAGCGAGGGAGGGAGGGAGTCTCTACAGAAAGAGAGAGACGGAGAGAAGGAGAGAATTTGGAGGGGGAAGCCTCCTGGTGAGTTGGTATTGTTGTTGTCCAGTTAGCCCGGGCGGCTTCGGAGGCTCAGGGGGAGGAGTGGTGGTGGGGGGGTGGGTTTGCTAGCCCAGTGCTGCGCAGCCGAGGAGCATCTGAGGGGAAAGAAACTCAGCCTCTCTCACACACACATATTCTCTGTCACTCTCTCACACACACACACACACACACTCGCAGAGAGAGAGCGAGAGAGAGAGAGAGAGATGGAGAAAGAGAGAGTCACAAACACGCCTGCACCGCAGTCTTCTCCCGGCAGCAGAGCCCCGTTTGCTTCACTGCTGTATTTCCCGGCACGGCCACCCCATTGGCTCACGCAGTGCTCACTGAGAGCCCTGCTCACAGCTGATTGGACAACCGGGGGCTCTTGTCCCCGCCTCTCCTCCCCCTTCTTCCTTTTTTTTCTACAGTCCTGGCAGAAGGGGAGTGCTGAGCTTTCACATGCGGAGTCAGGCTAAAAGCATAGAAAAGAGAATGAGAGAGAGAGAGAGGGAGGAGGGGGAGAAAGTGACAGATAGAGAGAGAGATAGAGAGAGAGAGGGATGGGAGAGAGAGAGAGAGGAGAGAGTGAGGGGAGGGATGAGAGAAAGAGAGGGGAGCTAGGGAGACCAATCAATGTGAGTCCAGGAGAAATGCGCAGAGCCCGAGAACAGAACAATGCAGGGGAGCCTGTCCACAGCTGACTGTGTCTCTTCACACACACACATACACACACACACACACACACACCCTCCCCTCGCTGACCATTTTATCTTTTTCTTCGTACCATAATTCACACACATACACACACACACACACACACACACGCACACACACACACACACTTCTTTCCTCTTTATCACTCTGTCTCTCTGTTCTCTCTCAGCAAAGTGCAGTGGCTACGCAGGAGTGAAAGTGCAATGAAGCACGCAAGTGTGTGTGTGTGTGTATGTGTGTGTCTGCATGCGCGTGCGCATGGTTGTAAGTATTCAGAGGCAGGGCAGAGTGTGTGTGTGTGTGTGTAGTGTGTGTAATGTAACTGCAGCACTGAGAGCAGAATGTGTTTTCTCTCTGACGTTCTCTCTGTCCGGACTGCTAGAGCAGCACCCTTTTCCTCCACCCCTTCCCTTCCCACTCTCTCTCTCTCTCCTACTCTTTCTCTCCCCCATCTATTACTTTCACTCCTCACCATCTCCTCTTATCCCTCTCTCCGGTCCTCCTCCCCTCTCTCTTCCTCTCTCTCCATCTTCCCTCCCCCTCTCTGTCCCAACCTCCCTCCAAAATCTACCCCCCCTCCCCCACCTCACCCTTCCATCCTGTCCTCTCTCCTCTCCTCACTTTTCCTCTTCTCTCTTCCTTCTCTTTCTCTCCTCTCTGTCTCCCCATCATCAGCATCAGCATCAGCCTCAGCATCAGGACCAGAGGAGGTGAATGGTGAATGGTGGGTTGGGGCAGCAGCATGTTGTTAATGTGCTGGGTGTGAATTATTAAAGAGGCAGAGGGGCTGAGGAAGGAGTAGCAGCATCGGCCGCCTCCTCTCTGCTGCACCAGGCACGTGCCGGACCCGGACCCGGCCCAGCACCGGCCCGGCTCTGGCTCCATGCAGGGCAGCACGCTCACGAGACTGGCGGATGCATGGGATGCGTATAAGATGCTCTGGCCTGGCATGGCCTCTCTGCAGGATGCGCATGCATAGAGGAAGGAGCGCTCACGGGACTCACATGCTGCAGGAGCTGCAGGGTTGCAGCAGGGACGGCAGTGCACAAGCTGCTGCGATGGGACAGCTGCACGTCTGCCTGACTGCATCCCCCTGCTCATGTACGCACACACACACACACACACACACACACACAAACACACGCATCTCATACACGCCACACACTCTCTCTCTCTCTCACACACACACACACACACACACACACACACACACACACACCACCTCATACATGCCACTCTCTCTCCTTCTCTCTCTCTCTCTATCTCTCTCTCACACACACAAATATACACATGCGTGCCACTCTATCTCTTTCTCACACACACACACACTCACACACACACACACACACACACACACGCACACAGAGAAAAAGAGCCTGTAGTGCAGTACAGTGCAGATTTGCTGTGTTCTATGTGCTCTGCATGTTTTGGCAGGTTGTGTGTGTGTGTGTGTGTGTGTGTGTGTGTGTGTGTGTGAGTTGCTCATGTGAGTGCTACTAGGAGAGGAGAGGATATTCTCCCTCTGCTCCTCACATCTGCGCTGCCTTGAGAGAGCAGCTGCTTTAGCTGCTAATTAAATGGACTTGATGGAGTCCCACAGAAGCAGCTGAAATCAATGAAATACATTTGTGCCTCATTCCAGCATCACCCATCTAAACCTCCTAGGCTACCACACACACACACACACACCACAACCCCCTCCTGGACCAGCTGGACAGAGGCATCAGAGACATTATGCACAAACCCTCTCCTTGACTACAGGAATGTAGTGTGGCCTCGCATCAGCACCAGATGCAGTCACACACACACACACACACACACACACACACACACACACACACGCGATGTGTTGGTTTTGCTGTAAAAATGAGAAATGCACATTTATGTAGACACATTTATGTTTTTAGATTTAGATTAACAGGTAACACTTTGCGGTAAGGGTACATGAATCATCATGATTTCATTCATGATTCATTCGTGATTCATGCGTTACTTCATCTCTGAATATCTAATGACTCATCAGGTATTAGCATGAATTCATTGTTTATCATTAATGACCTCCTGCTGAAATAGCAAATGATCTTAAGCATTAATTACTCTGGGTACATCATCATGCGTCATGACTAATTACACATGATCATGATGTTTTTGTTCAAAAGGATTTGATATAATTTGATATAATAAAAGAACTTATTTAGCCTACTTAGGCCTAGTTCCTCATATCTATCCCATACGTCAACTAAATTTTAACAATTTAACCATGTCAACACTTTAGTTGAGGGGGCACAAATATGATGAATTCATCATGATCATGCTAATTAATCATGACTCATGCTAATTAATCATGACTCATGATGATGTACCCAGAGTAACTAATACTTAAGATCATGTGCTATTTCAGCAGGAGGTCATTATGACAAATAATGAATTCATGTTAATTCCTGATAACTCATTAGACTTTCAGAGATGGAGTAATGCATGAATCATGAATTTATCATGAATGATTTCATGCATGAATTCATGATGATTCATGTACCCTTACCGCAAAGTGTTACCGATTTTCCTGCACCATTTGTCATGACTCTTTCATCCTTCCTACTGCAACTCCTCTGTAGGTCTGCTTATTGCTTTACTGCAACCTGTATGTACAGTATACAGGCTATGTTTGTCTGCTCTTTTCCTGACCCTAACTCAAACACCTCACTCTCCAGGGAGAATCCACATTATACAATATACAAATACCTCAGCATCGGGGGCGGCATAGCATAGCTCAACGGGCTAGTGCGTCATACCACAAATCACGGGACCCGGGTTTGATTCCAACCCGAGGTCATTTCCCCAAAGGCAAAACATATATGGGCAATTCCAGCGTTATGGACATTTTCACGCATTATTGATGAACAAAATGCCACATAACCTCCACAAACCTAACACCAAAAATTGATATCATGATTTACATTATAAGAATATGAGCCTTTCAATTTGCGTTATGGACGTGACGAAAAACGGACAAACTTTTGAGAGAGGATAGTTTTTGCTGTGAAGTGTGTGAAATTTCTGGAGAAATATAAATATTACTTCATTCATACGAAACAGGACACCTCAGTAAAGACAGAGAAAGACTTAATTTCAAATGTAAATGTAGTAATGTAGTAAATGTTGGTTTTCATTGGGAGAAATGGCGTTATGGACGTGACGTCTGGAAAAACCTTCCAAAACGATACAAAACATTTGTGAATGGTGGATTTTAACCTGTAACGACAGAAATAGTAATATAACAATAAAAAAATAACTGATAGCATTGCAGCTTTGTGTGTGTTATCACCCACTTATGCCCATTATAAGCCCCTCCATAGACTTACATTATAGCTGAATAGGGTAAAAATTTTAACAAACAGATATTATTTCGAAAATTGCTCAGTTGAATATTTACATCGTGACGATACTTTTTTGTATTGCAAGTTTTCTGAAAGAATTTGTATGTCCATGTAGATGAGACTTGAAGTTTTAAGGTGAGGTTTACTTTTTCGTGGAATTGCCCATATATATATCTTAAATACCTTAGGTAAACGTATAGATACCTCGGTCAAGTTTGGCCAAAACCAGCGTGCCTGGCACTGGAGATGCCTGTGTAAATACGTTCACCTGTGATGGTTTTCAGTTCAGAAAACCCGGATGTTATTGTTT